>JAUMHE010000043.1:8589060-8604975 GCA_032359235.1 Enteromius mattozi
CTGTTGGAAGAGAACATGTGTTAGTGTTTTGAATAATTATTTGATTTTAAAACATGTTTGCAGTGTTTTGCTAGACATAGTGTACTGAGGTAGTTTATTATTGTATTTTGAAAATTAGTTTTGGGGTTTAGCTTAACAATGTGTGATTTTGAGCATGAAATTAACCGTTTTGCCAATTGTGTCTTTTAGGTGTGTTGCTATGTTAAGAGTTTAGGAAACTTGTTAAATGTATTGAGAAAACTGTCATAGCGATTGTAAAAACCTGTAACTTAAAAATTACAGTATACTGCAAATCACATTTAAATATCACAAAGTGACAAACAGTAAAAGTGCATGAGTGCATAATACATCTAGTTCATTACAAAATATATTATGATATCTTCAAAGAAATGAAATAGATTCACATCCAGTGAGGATGTTTGTGTCTTCACCAATGAAAATGGTTTTTCACCAGTTTCATTCTCTCATTCTGCAACACTCATTTCACTTTCCAATGCATTGAAGAGATAAGTGCTTCAGCGACTGCATGAAGTAATGAGATGAATGAGATATTAATTAATTAACATCTGGACCCCCAGGGTTAATTTCACAATCTTTGTGCCTGTAATCAGCAGGTGGACCTACAATTGATGGTCCATAAGCGACCCCAATTTCCCAAAAACCTTCTGCTCCTAATCCTATTATTACAACATCATGTGATAGGGATTTAGCGTTATTCTCAGAGAAAAGTAGGCTCACTGAACACTGCCAGGCTGATCTCTTTCATACAATGGTGTAGCACAATTAGAAACCATCAGAGTTAAGCTGCACTTTAATATCTGCCAGCCTCACGGGTAAACCATAATCTCAATAATGATCCAAACACACAGCTAAACCCAAATGACATGTTAAAACTAATAAGACAATAATGATACACATCATACTTATGCATATCTGTCCTGCTGGAAAAATATATGGCAACACTAATTTCCATAGTCCTCTTTAGAAAACATGCTGACTGCAAATACTCACTGATAAAAAATATTCTGGGGTGAAATAAATTGCTATATGAAAAAAATCACTATTATTGTAAAAATAATAACAATAATAATAATAAGGTAAATTCTATATTGGTACTCAGTTTAAGCTTTTAAAAGTTAAAGCCTAAATTTAGTAAAATTAAGTAAGATCTACTCAACTTTTCTGATACTGGTGTTCCCATCATGCATTGGTGCATGCAAAATTAATAAGGTTGATTTTTCATTGCTTTTGTTGTTAGGTTTAGTCACTTCGGATTTTGTTATCTGGAGTTTATTTTCTACTCAAAATGACACATTCATACTCAAAAAAAAAAGAAAGAAATTGTATTGTGTATTGTTGTATTGTGTACCAAGTATTGACATTTCTGTGTTCAGATGAGTGCTGTATTAGTAATTATATATATATATATATATATAATGCGCAAATTAAGTAAAATCAAAGTATTGCAACGTAAGCTGTCACTGAGTAAAAATTTATCAAACTTTTACTGGCCAAGCTAATTTTCTTTATTAAAATTATTTAACTTAGTTAAGTACTTTTACTTAATTCTATATTTGAAATTATACCTGTATGTAATTATGTAAAATTTACTTAATTTTTTTATAAATGTTAAGGTCAGTAGTAAGTAGATAATACAGAGCAGTAGCAGTAACATTTATTTAAAATGTGTTTTTTTAAATAAAGACTTTTTTCAATTTTTTTCAGTGTACTAACCCTAACTCAAACTCTAACATGACTCTAAGTCTAACACAACACAACACAACACAACACAACATAACATAACATAACATATAAAAAAGTCTAATAATACTCTAATGAGAGTTAGTGGAAAAGTAGTTGCAAAGTTACTTATATAGTTAGTATAATGTTTTAATAAAGTGTATATTATGAAATCCACAAAGAAACATTAAACTGATCAAAAGTGACAGTATAGACTTTTACACTATTAAAAAAATCAGTTCATTTGAACTTTCTGTACACCACAATTTCTTTATACAAAAACATTCAGCAGTACAACGGTTTTCAACACTGACAACACCAAATCAGCATATTAGATTGATTTCTGAGGGATCATGTGACTCTCAAAACATTGAAACTTTAAAAGTGTGGGGTCAGTAAGATTTTCCAGCGTTTCTTTAAACAAATATTTCTCATACTCACAAAGACTGCATTTACTTAATCAGAAATACAGTAAAAACATTACTATTGTGAAATCTTGATCGAATTTAAACCAACTGTTTTCTTTTACAATGTATTTTAAAATCAATTTATTCCTGTGATGCCAATTTTCTTCAGCCACTACTTCAGCTTCAAAACCTCCTACTTTCCCTCATCCCTCATTCTGAGCGACACTCACCACTCTTCCACAGTCTGAGAGGTTTCTTAGCTCTGGTTTTGTTGGATCCCTCTGTGGGCTGAGGAGGGAAGGCTGAGAAGACAGGGACTGTGCTTTCCTCCGGTGCTGTAGTGGTGGGTGCAGGTGTAGTGGCAGCAGGAGCAGGTGAGGTCCTCTCTGGGACCCACAGAAACCTCAACCACTGGATCTGAGAGGAGACACCGACCAGGCTCAGAAGCACCAGACAGGTCAGCGGCAGCACCGGGGCCGCCATGCTGCTTGGCTGAGCGAGGTAGATAAGCGTACGTGGTCCACTGTTGCAATACAGTCAGAGAACACTATGTCGCTCCTCCCGCACGTCTCCTCTCTGTACCCCCCAGGACCCCCTCTGTACACCACGCAGACTTTGGTATTCAGCAGGGCAGCCAAATGTCCGATCCTCTACTCCATCATAATGGGATTGTCAAGCACACACAGAAGGAGAATGCACAGCCTTTGACCCCCATCTCGGCCCCCTCCTTAAATCCCCTCCACCAATTACCACCTCTGACAAAGATTCAGCACATAGCAATGTGGTTTGTTTGCAAAAAGAATGGAAGATTTTACAATGGTGTGCAGCTATGAAGTTTTAAAGCTTGCTAAATGTTTTTTTTCAGCTTGTAAGGACATACAGCGCAACTAAAGACACACTGAGAAGCACATTTCCATAAGAAGGCATAAGGATGCTGGATGTATTTCAGTGCAACTGCGATTTAGTTCTGGCACAAGTTCAGGCAGATAAGAAAAGTAATATAATAGAGTAGCGATGCAATGTGTGAGTGTGATGGCAAAATTGCAAAATGCATTGAATTGAATCAAAAGTGACAGTAAAGTTGTTCCGGATAAACTCTATTTCAAATAAATGCTGTTCTTTTGAACTTTCTATTCATCAAAGACTTCTAAAAAAAAACAGCATCTCAGTTTCCACAAAAAAAACAATAAGCAGCACAAGTGTTTTCTACATTGATAAAGAAATGCATTATGAATTTGGGCTCGGATTTTGTAATGTTTGTGAAATATGTCTCTTATGCTCACCAATGCTATTACAATATTTTCTAATGTAATTCATTGTTATGATGACAAATTAAAATTTTCAGAAGCCATTACTTCAGTCGTATGATCCTTTAGAAATAATTTTAATATGATGATGATTTAATATGAAACATTCACTTTCTTACTACTAACGAATTTAAAAAGGTTTCTGCTGAGTAATTTCTGTGTAAACCATGATACATTTATCCAGCATAATTTGATGTAGAGAAAGTTTAACTGAGCAGCATTTATTTGAAATAGAAATCTTTTGTATTCAGTGTTAAGCAAAATTACTTTTAAAAGTAATGCATCACAATATTGTGTTACTCCCTAGACAATTAAATAACTGTGTTAGTTACTTTTTATGGAAAGTAATGCCTTACAGTATGTTACTTTCTTCTTATCTGTCACTGGGGTTGCTTTTGCTATTTTTGGCAAATATAAATGTACTTTTAAATCAAAAACTGAAATTAATAAGCATCAGGCTGAAGGAATTCAAAATGCTCAAATAAACCTTTTAGCTGTGCTGCCATTCTGGAATGCATGAAGAATAAGATGCAAGAGAAAAGAGTTAATCACTTTCTTCTCAATTACGAAAAAAAAAAAAGTAAAAAAAAAAAAGTTAGGTTTATTTAAAGTCATTTTTGCTCATTAGTGTGCTTGAATTAGATCATTAAAGGTCAGCAGCAAAGACAGCAAATGGTAATAAAATGGAGTTTGCTTTTCACAGTTTTTATGAAATTTTAAAAATACTGAATCTGTTTTTGTGTGAGTGAGGGGAGAAAATATTCACAAAATAGTCACATTTAGTTTAGAACAACAGTAACAATGTTTACACCTTTGCACTGTGACGAACAAGACGGAGGCGTGCGGATCCATATGCAGCTTATTTATTAGAGAGGTCGTACAGGCAGGGTCAAATACCAGCAAACAGAGCAATGGAGACAAGACAGAATCAAGGTCGAGGCATACAGGCAGATTTTGGGGCAGGCAGCAAACAATCACAGTACAGGGAGAGAGAGCAAGGTCGAGGCAGGCAGCAAACAATCGGAATCCAGGTCAACAGTCCACGGTAACAACAGGCAAAACACGGCATAGAACGCTTGGAAATGATAGTCAGGGCAATCAAGACTTCGCAGAGAATGGAAGTTTGAGACTGGCTTTTATGCGTGTGTGTGTGTGTAATCAGTATGTGGATGTGGTGATGAGGTGCAGGTGGGTTTGATCAGTCCCAGGAGTGAGGCATGATGGGCAATGGAGTCCTAGAGCATGGCACTGATCTGGCTGGAGTGCCCTCTGGTGGAGACACAGAGGGAACTCCAGTTGGATATTGTGACATGAACTTCCTCCTGATTTATCTCAGTGTGGGGACAAGAGAGCTGTCAGTCAGTAAATAGTTACTTATTTAAAAAAGTAGCTCAAATATTTAGCCCTAAATTACAAGTAATGCATTACTTTACTAGTTACTTAAAAAAGGTCATTATGTAACTTACATTACTTGTAATGCATTACTTTACTAGTTACTTAAAAAAGGTCATTATGTAACTTACATTACTTGTAATGCATTACCCCCATCACTGTGTGTAACACCATAAATGGCTTCAATGTCACTTTCGATCAATTTAATGCATCACTACTGAAAACAACAACAACATTTTCTTTTAAAAATAAAACTATAAAACAAGTAATAAATCTTACTGACCCCAAAGTTTTAAACAGTGATATTCTCTCTATGCTGTCAAAACTTTAGCCTACATTATGGAGGTTTGTAAAACTCTCAGAGGGCCGGTTATATTCTGGATGGCCTCCATGTAAAGGAACATGGGAAACCTGGAGTTTGTGTTCTGCAAGCAGAGGGAAAAATCAGGGCATGGAAATATTGAGCCAAACTCATCAGCCAAGACTCCACAGCTCAGTGATCATCAATACACTGACAAAGAGAGTCTGTTCTGATCCATAGGGTGACAGTGTGTGCTTGAGTAGGATTGTTGCAGATTGTTTAGGGTTTAATATACAACAGTGTTATTGGAGAAGAAAGGCTGTGCCTTCAAATAGACCACCCTGCTGAAAAAAAAGCATATGCTGGTAAGGTATGTTTTGATGCTGGTTTAAGATGGTCCTTTGCTGGTTTATGCTGGTTTAAACTGGTCCTTTGCTGGTTTATGCTGGTTTAAGCTGGTCCTTTGATGGTTTATGCTGGTTTAAGATGGTCCTTTGCTGATTTATCCTGGTCCTTTGCCAGCATGTGACCAGCATAAACCAGCAAAAAGACCAGCATAAACTAGCAAAGGACCAGCTTAAACCAGCATCCCAGCATCAAAACATACCTAACCAGCATATGCTGTTTTTTTGACCAGGGCAGAAGGACCAAAAGGAACATTCCCACTAAAAATATCTGTCCTGTTAATACTGCATTTAATCTGTCAAACCAGAAGATGTTTTAAAAAAAATCACCTCATTCAAAACTCATTACCTGCTGCTAGTGCCCTTTAGCCTTTAAATCAACTGAATATATGCTGCTTCATTTACCATTTGGATGTCTCTATACATTCCTGTTCATCCCCATAAGTACTTTACTTCCTGCTGAGAGTGGGTGCTGGAAGGTATAACTCTAGTACCCTAAAAATAAGAGATTTTAGAGTGTAATGGTCAAAAATAAGGAATACAGAGGTTCAACTTGCTATAGAGTCTCGTGTAAACAAAAAGGAGCTCAAACTGTTAGCCTGTTATTTTAGGTTCAGGAGATGTTTGAGGCCCAAAGGTCAAACAGGAGAAATGATGTTCCCATCCAACCGACCACAATACTCCCTTTTCTGTACCCCAGCAACATTCATAATTGGTTTATTGTCAAAAACCATCAGTTGCGCAATACTGTGCATTTCTTGTCTATTGAAAAGTCTCAATTAGCAGCCATGGCTGCCAGTCAAGGGCATTATGCCTAATAGAGCAATTAGACAGCACTGTCCTCTAAATGCTAGGTCCTGAATTAAAAAGCTAGACACAAAAGACTAGACACCTTATTTCCAATGCATTTCTCTTAAAAAAGCAAGGCCAGTATTATACAGAAAAAAATATAGTCTAATAATTATTGCATTATTTAACCTCTCGGAGCACTTACAGTATTCTGGTACTTAGTCATTGCGTTTTGAATAATAAAACAATACAAAACATTTTTGAGAAAATAATAACCACTGATACTAAAATCACATTTTGTGAGCGTTCCCTAAATGGAATAAAAATTTAAGCCTTTCAACAGTCTAACTACTGCATGTGTCAGGTTTTCTGTGATTTTACAAACAGTGATCATCCAGCTCTCCCTAGTGGTGAGTTACAGAAACTATACCACGGTGAACAATCTATTACTTATTCACTCAAACACACAAACTGAAACTACAAAAAAGTGTAAGCCTCACTAACACAAATCCAGCAAAGACACATAAACAAGTGATTAGCCAACATGCTAACAATGTGTTGCTCATTTACAATATAAACATATTTCTTTCTAAAGTGTTGAAATACTTTTATTATGAGTTTGAACACTACACTGGCTAGTATGTGTGTGGTGGTCGACTGATTGGTTGTGCGTTCGTGTGAGGGCTTTAGTACTGAGGGATTAGCATCAGCACTAGTGAGAGAACAGGAGCTGACAGTAGCCGGCCTTCAGTAATCAATTAGCAAAATGAAGGAGGCTTCGTGGGTGAACAAAAACAGTGCTTAGCCACATTAAATCAAAATCACACTCCAAAGGCTTTTCAGTAAAGTCCGCACTTGTCAGCTTTTTTCTTTTTTTAGTGACTCCATGGGCTTTTGCTTGAGGGCAGTAGCATACTTGATGTCAGGCAATATTTTGTAGCCTGTAGCCTGATTAGTTGTTTACATCTTCACCTCCAACCGCTTGAAAGCGGAAACCCCACAGTTACAACTCAGCAAAGCAAACAGTGTGCGCTGACTGCTTGTGAGGTACTCAACACAAAGAGAAGACTGCAGCTTTGCAAGACATCTTTATATAAATCTGGCTAAAAGATAGTAAATACAGATTTTGTACGGTGACCCCAAATTTATTTTAACCTATATGGTCAATTTTGCTGGAGTTTTAATGAACTTAACTTTTCTGAAACATTTTTACAATGACTTTTAAGCAACAGGTCAATTGTGATTTTTAATATGAAGATGGTTCTCCTTTACATAAAAGAGTAATCATGGCTGTAGATCATGACGTTAACTATGAACATGATCCACATTGCAAAATACTTTTGTCTTTATAATTTAATTAGACTAATCTATATTTTATATAATTGTCTTTAAATAGTCATTAATATTCTTGAGTAACAAATATATAGATGTCACTGCATTTTTGTTTTTTTATTTTGTTTTATATTTGATCATATTTTATCTTTATAGATATAATAGGATAAAATAAAATTAAATAAATGTTAAATAATGCAGTGACATTTATATGACTACTTTTTGGGGCCGGCCACTGTATATGGTAAATATACGTAAAAAAAGAGCACAGGAAAATTCAAGCATGAAGTGGAAACAAGTAGCTAATGCATCCACCCACCTATTACAGTTACATTAAATCCCTCCAAATACCCAGTTTAAGCACTGCCCCTTGCTTTGAGCGAACTACAGTACCTCACTTCAATTGTGTGCCATGAGATGAACCCTTTATCATGTACACAGGTAACCAGACCCCAGGAACATGCTCACCTCCACACCAAGGCGAGATCTTGCCAAATATTTTGGTGGCCTAGTTATCTCTGGCTTGCAGCCATATGTATTTGTGGATGTTTTCTTTGGTACCATGACATAAGGGAGTGTATGACATCACAGAAAGTACATATTTTGAGCCAATCAGATTGAGCAGTTGGGTGGAAAGGAGGAGCTGTGTCCGAGCAGACAGTGGCCTAGTGTTCGCTCTGACTCAGGTCATTATAAGCTCCTCACACACCTATAAGAGCAGAGAGAAGCTCATGCTCAATGCTGCTTCTGTGTAACGCATGTTTTCTTTATGGCATCAGCCCCCACCCACTTTTTTTTTTCTTGTTATAGATATGCAAGTATGCACAGCTTTCTGCAGTTTGTTGAGAGCAGGAAATATATGTATTTCATGTAACTGCTTAATTCTCCCTATAAAACCATGAAATACATAACATAAATGAACTGCTATGGAACTAACTGATGGTGTAATGTTAAAACATCACAGCATTTATGAACAGGAGTTCAGCATGAATGTGGTAACAGCAGGACATGTTATACATTATAACTCCTTCTTGTAAGCACTAGTGAAGTCTGCAGGTAATGTTTTAGGGAGTTTACCATGCTCATTGTAATACAGAGTCCCTGAGGGTCTGTGATAGGCTGGACTCCTGGGCAGAGAATGATAGGAATGTCCAGGCCCCCATGTTCTGTCCGGTCTCAATCATTCAATCACCCACCTAGAGGTCACAGTTGACTGGCAATGGAAGAGGAGGCTCCCCAAAATAATTACAAAACTGCAAGGCAAAGAATCTATACAGAAAGAGTACAAGTGGTCCTCAAAAGGGTGATCGTGGATTTAAAATAATGTTAAATTCTGTAAATAAACCTAAATGAACATAATGTTTTGATATGGGATGCAGGGTTCAGCAAAGACTGGTGTTCATACCAGGTTTAAACTGGTTTTAGAAATGAGTGCACATCATTACATGACCAAACTTCTGGTTAAATGTGATCTACAGTAACTATATATATATGTCAAAACATCTGCAAAATATTGCAAGTTGATATTACAGTTTGTTTAAATGTGCCTGACTTTGAATATTTGTAGTTTACTGTGAGAGTAAAGAAAACTGCAATGAGATTTGACAAGCAACCTAATGGACATCATTAGAGGAGCAGAGTATTGACTATATTAACCCAGAGAAACACACTTGTGGGTGCTGTGGTGTGGTGGTTAAAGCTCATTGGAGGGTTATTTTCAAGAAGCCAGCAATTGTGCCCTTGAACAAAGCTCAAGATAGATAGATAGATAGATAGATATGGTTAGAGTAGAACCTTTATATAAATAAATATAAAAATAATAGTCATATCAAAGGATTAATCACAATTAATGGCCTCCATTTTGCATAATATATGTGTATGTTCCGTGTATATTTATTATGTAAATACACACACACATAGGGTATATATTTTGAAAATATTTACATGTATTAACATGACTGTATTTATATTCATATAATGTATATTATAAATATATTTAATATATAAAAGTATAAATATTTTTCCAAAATATCTAAATTTGTGTGTGTATTTATATATACAAAATAATATAAACATACATATATTATGTAAACAAAAACTTTTATTTTGGATGCAATTATTTGCGATTAATCGTTTGACAGCACTGATAAATAAAAAAACATTCTTGAATCAGCAAACAAATAATTATTAATAACAATAACATTAATCATATTATTATCATTACATTATCATTATTTAAGTATCATTAACACTAAAATAAATAAATAAATGAAGAATATTGGATACAATAATTGTTTTAATACATAGACAAACAAACAATAATTATTTAAAGTAATATATAATAATGTTACAAATTATATATAATTATTATTATTAATGTAACAAACAAACAATCAAAACAAATATTTGTAATTAAGCAATTCTGCTTCCCATTGTGACTTCACCTACAAACACACAATATCACATTATTATAGACTCAAACACTAAAGAATATACCACCACCTACTTATTTAATTCAATTAAATATTTACTTACTTGGTGCTTCTATTTTACTCCCTATTACGACTTCACACACCTTTATTTTCAGGGTGATTACAGTGTGTGCTATAAGCTTGACTGTCTGTAGAAATAAGGTAGACAAGCACACTGTTGTGTTGACAAGCCCTAGTTACTAGTGAAGTGACACAAAACTCAGAGTGACCCTCACCCAGGCTTTTCTGAGAAAGATGAGTTTGTGTTGTTGGGGGGGATGGGGGAGGGCTGATGTGTTTTTTCCATGCTGTGAATTTTCCAATGTGTGTAATATATCACTGTAAGGGCTAAATGGATGTATTGTATATCAGAAAAACGGTGGAGCGGAACTTCCTGTACAATGATGATGTCACTTTTAGGGTCAGTGTGCTTTTTAGCATATTACAGTATCTGACTTGATGAAGGAAACAAAGGACGGATGCAGCTAACTCATCTAAGGTGATGCAGTGTTTTGTTGAGAAGAATCAAACCAGGGATTTTTTGAGGAAACAAACGGAGCCCACAAAGCAAAGCCTTTTGACATGCATAAGACACAAACCACAACAATAATCACATATCAGTCAAAAATAGTAGATAAACAATAATACAAACATTATATTCCATATTTCACTTGCCACTTAGCTTTCAACATGACAGCTTTGTTAAATGTAGAGGGGTTTCCAGGCAGGTGTTCCCACAGCAGAGAAGAGTTTGAATGAATTAGACTAATGTGAGCATTTGATTAAAGCTGAGCAGTGCAGAAATGAATCAAACTTCAGTAGGTTTTACTTCAATAATGTCTCTAAAAGATGCAAATCTCATGCTGACAAGAATACAGTGATTAGTGGGAAAATGTCCAGAGATCTGACTCCTCAGACAGTTTGAGATCTGAAGCGAGCTTCAAATTCAACACATAACACATTCAAAGTCTCTTTTTTTGACTCAAATAACACAAAAACAGAATATGAAACAACTCAACTCAGTGAGTTGTGATATCAGTGTTATTTCAAAGGTAAACAGAAAATAGTTTTTGCCTATTATGCAATATACTGTAGCTAAAAACTATTTGTATTTGCTAAATATTTTTCTAATATTCTATTACTATTACTTTTAACCCTTACCATAATTTTAAGGTGAATGGGATAGATCGTCCCCTATTTATTTTTTGTCTTATCCATTTGAGAGACACATGCTGTCATAAAATTGGTAATACTTCAGTAAACAGTAAATAACAATACTATAACAATACTATAAATACAATAAATAATGTTAATGGTCTTGTTTAATGTTTAATTCTACACTATAGTTCTATCGTTCAAAAATTTTTGGGTCAGTAAGATATTAGTAAGATATAAGTGGGGTCAGTAAGTAATTTTTTAAAGAAAATGGAAAATACTATTCTTATTCAGCAAAATACATTAAATTAATCAAATGTAAAAAATAAATATTAAGCAGCACATCTGTTTTCAACATTGCTAATAATAATAATGTTTCTTGAACACCAAATCAGCATATTAGAGTAATTTCTGAAGGATCACGAAGACTGGATTAATAATGCTGAATATTTAGCTTTGCATCACAGGAATGAATTACAATTTAAAATGGATTCTAATATAAAATTATTTAAAATAATATAACATATTTCACAATAGTACTTTTAAAAAGCAGTGTACAATAATTATACTTTTTACATTAAAAACAGCAAACATTTCAATGTTATGAACTAATATGACTATACTATCAGTTAAAAGAGATACAAAGACTGGTGGAGCTCTTCAGGTCAGTGAAGAGCATCTCAAGTTACATGGCTGTCATGCTGTTTGGATGATTGCCTTTTGAAGACAGTGGACTCATTAACTAACCAGCACACAGAGGATATGAAGGATTGACTTTATTCTAACAGTTTATCCCTTAGTTTTTGGCCACTCCAGACGTCTGAGCACATAATTGTGTTGAAAAATGCAGGTCGTAAAACTGTTCCAAGTTTTGGACAGCAATGGAAGCAGACGCAATAATATTCCACCTGCCTGCTCCGACCTGTTCTATAGGTGTCTACAAACACTGAACGATGACACTGGGCTCACCACACAATATAATGTTTACTGCATGTCACCTTATTCTGAATCTCTATAGGCAGTCCCTACACCTACACACTTACAGCATTAAAAAAAACTTATAATACAAAGACAGTATTTAGATAATCACAATGTCTAGGCCTGGAGGAGAGAACGTTAAAATTTCAGTACATCTCCTGTATCCATCCACTCATCAAAAATGTAGACATCAATGTAGACATCAAAAAGACACAAACTTTCTACCAAAGATGAAATAATAGAAACAGTTGCTTTATAATATCAATTGAATATTGGACAAATGAAGACATCTATCTAAATTTGAAATCACATGCACATATGTGCTCAATAAAGTTATTCATCTCCAAAGTATTTTAAGATCTGATTAGAAGTTTGCCAAGTGACCATAAGCGATCATGAGATCTAAAACTTCAGAATGGCTGGTTTCAGTTACGCTCTCTGTTCTAAATCAGCAATACAAATCTATATGTATAATAAATATATCAAATCAAGTATGCATGGTGGCATACAGACACCTCAGTCATCATCTTACCTGTCTACATGTTCTTTAAAACACATAAAGGCCTACAGGTGTCAGATTTGCCACTTTTTCTGTAAAGAAAATGACACTAATATTTCCCCATCCACACACTAAAACTATAGCCTACTTTGTCAAATGACCGATGAACTTCATGTGGAGATATCTTAAAAATGTTTAGATTTAAGTTGAAAATGATATGTAATGTGACTAAATGAACCAAAATACATACTGTACAGGATCAATTCAAGTTATTTTATGGGTCACATTATAGAAATATATCTTTGGTACAACTGTATTGTAGGCTACTCACTTTTTACATACTTGTGGAAAATTCGTTTTGCATTTGAGTGCAACCCAGTGGTGTACATCATGCCAATACACTAATAATAGTTGACTTAAAAGTGCTTTAAATATTTAAAAACATTCACATACCTTCCATCACATGAAGCGCAGATGAGCGATAACTCAAAGCAAGATGCGCACCGACGAGCCACGACAGGAGCCTAAACGAATGCAGTGATGTTAAACGCAAATACACCACAACATGCGCCAATGTTTGCGTTATGAATTATCTGTTCATCACATTCACTTACCAAAGTTTCATTTTCCTCAGCAGTTTGAGCATAAGAATAGTGCAAAAACGTGGATATGAACACTTCCAGAGTGTCGTCACCCACTCTCGAGCTCCCTGTGTCCTCTCTCACTTCTCTCCTCCTGACTGACTCTCCAGTCTCTCACTTCAGACTGACTGAACAAAGACTGCCTCAGTCTCAGCACTAAACAGCGCTACGGACTGCTGAAATCCGACCCCGAAAAATCTCTGAGAAGCGACGGACTCCACTCTTTCAAATCCGTTTAGTGACCCCATAAACAGCTCGGCTGTTCAATCCCTCAACAAATATGTTTTTTAATCATCCTTGGCTGTGAGTTACAGCACGAGCCGGGGTTGCCCACGAATTCTCTCATGTTGCACCGTTATTTATCGAGAAGAAATGTGAAATATGTTTATATATCTACCTACAATAGACTGCAGGGAAACAAAACACGCAAGTACTGTAGCGTTAAAGCTGCAAGCACCTTGTAAGCCTAAGTGGAAAGCTAGTTTTTGTTGCTGTCTTGCTAACAAATTGCTGCTGTTGTCTGATTAATGAAGAAGGTAAATATTATTTTCCGTTTTTCTGTTCAAATAAATGGTGTCTATTTTAATATATTTTAAAATGTAATAGACCTATATTGCTTATGGCTGAATTGTAAGCAGTCAGTAAGTATTGTAAGTATTATTATCAACGAAAACAGTTACGTTGCTAAATACTTTTGTGGAAACTATCTATCTATCTATCTATCTATCTATATCTAGCAATTCACTTCCAGGTAAATCTGAGGACTGAAAACTGATATTAATATAATATTCTAAAAAAAAAATATTGGGGCACCATGATCAGATTTAGCAAGCTTAATTTTTGAGTTTATCTTTTATATTACCCATTTTAAGTTATACAAGTTAATATTACTGTATTTTCCATTAACATGCAAGAACAAAAAGCAAAGTATCTGTCAACAGTCCCATCAATCCAAATGCCTTTCCCCCATTTTTAAGTTACAATTATTTCCTTTTTATTCCCAGGTGCTTTTAAGACAAGAGTACAAGTTTATAGGGACAAAAGACTGTCAAGATGAAGAATCCATGTTCCACACTGAGCAAACTCCTGAGAGGTCTACTTAAAGTACTGAAGAATAATGTCCACGAAGGACCACCCGGGAGGCAAAGGCCTTGTTTGACTTTTACCAAGGGGCTTTTAAACCCCATACTGTCCCTTCAGAGACTTGCAGAGCTGCCTTGAGGCACTCATACCTCTCTCTGAAACAATGCAACAAATCAGGGGCATATATCCTGTGTCAGACAAAACAGCTTTGGAAGTCTTTGGTCCCGAACAAAAGATCCTGCTCCACAAGAGTTCTTCTTATTCTTCAACAGCACGCTCTCCCTGTTATCATCATGAGAGTCCTCATTCCAGTCCATTTAAGTTCTCATGTTCCAGCCCACAAGAGTCTACACGATGAAGCGTTTTGTTAAGGTGAGAAATTCATAGATGATTCTTGTCAACAACCTGCAATTAGCTAGTCTTGAAATGATAATGGTTTTGTGGGAAAGCTTCTGAAATGCTGGAGAATGCAGGTGACCTGACATGCCCCAGTACTAATTGGAGAACTCATGCTCAGGGAACCCATTTTGGGTTCAGTAAAAAAACTTTCCATTAACAGTACTTTAAAAAGCCATTTTGTGTAAAGAACGTTTTAAACAACCCTTTTACAGTATGAATAGTCTGTAGTACAGTTAAAAGGTTCTATGTATGATAAAGGTCATAAACAACCAGTTTTTGTAAAAATGTAACTTAAACAGACATTAACATAAACAACTTTGTGTAAAACAGCCAATTCTATTTATTAATTTATAATAATTAATTAGCATTAAGATCTTACATTTATAATGCATTTAATGGTTGTATCTAAGAAGAAATATACACTATGTGACATATGTGACCCTCCTAATGTTTGTGAACTTCATTCCATCCAGGTTAAGCACTGTGGCTAGAGCTCAAACATAATGTGTTGTTGACAAGGTCAGATGTCAGCTGAGCTCAGCAGGTTAAGTACACAGACGCCAAGTTTAAAAGGGCTCACTCAATTTAAGTCTTGCAGCATATTCCAGTAGTGTTCCCAGAAGAAGCTTATAGGTACAAAAAAAACAAAACAAAACATGAACACTGACACAGAAGCTAGAATAGGTGTGGTATGTGTTATGTATGCATCATTATTACATTATTATTATTATTATGCATGATAGGACTACTTAGATAACACCATTATTCAGATTGTCATTGCTGTTACTTCCATTGCATTTCTATTGCTGTTTTTCTGTTTTGAGTTTACTGAATGTTGTATGTTATGCACTCTTAATAAAAATAAAAAAAGGAATACAGGTAATGAGCAACACCAGGTAATGAGCAACAGTAAAAATCTGGATAAAAATCGTGTAGGATATTACAGTTTTTTCCAGACGCTAGGACCCATTTCTCAATACTTAGTTCACTTTTGCAAAACTCTTCACACAGTGAGCA
>JAUMHE010000043.1:8607376-8628786 GCA_032359235.1 Enteromius mattozi
CATTTTGAATGTGAAATGAACTGCTTTGCCGAGCTGAAAGTCTGTTTGGAGAATTGTGTGAAGAGTTTTGCAAAAGTATTGAGAAATGTGTCCTAGCGTCTGTAAAAAACTGCAAGAGATTTTACCACTGATCAGATCAGTATTGTGGGGAAGAGTAAATTCATACACAACACTGAATTTGTATTTACTTAAGTTCTTAACATAAATATTATATATGTTAGTGGAGCAACATGTGAGAGTGTGGTCTCAAAGGAGCAGTCAGTTCCTGGATTTGTTATAGAAAACTCTTGTTTTCATTAGATATACAAACAAATACTGACTGATGTGTTTCCCAGCCTCCTGATGGCTCAATAGACTAACATGAGATTGTTTAAACATTTTTGATGTTGTTGAAATTTCTATGATAAACTTCCACATCTTTTAAAGTCAGTGTCTTTCATCAAAACATGGGAAACAGCTGCGTTTCTCGTTCTCATCAGTCTGTACTTGACTGAGTTGCTATTGAAAGCTTTGACAGTCTTTTCGGTTTTCAAGAGTTATGTTTATTACCTTCAGAAACTAATTGAAATTTAAATCTCATTAAGTCTTGTAAGTTGATGCCAGGGATAATTAGGTATTATATTTTATACTCCTAACAGATGCACACAAACACACATGTTGGGTTTGTAATTTCTGTATTTTTCATACCTTATTTGTTAACCTAACAGTCTACCCTGAGAGTTAGTAGACATGTATACTCTCAGAAATAAAGGTACAAAAGCTGTCACTGGGACGGTACCTTTTCAAAAAGTATGCTTTTGTATAAAAGGGTCCATATTGGTATCTTAAAGGTACATATTAATACCTAAAGTGGACCTATTAGTACCTAATATGTACAAAAGTGTACCATTTAAAAAGTTAACGCCCCAGTGACAGCTTTTGTAGGCCTACCTTTATTTCTGAGTGTGTACCCATTGCTTAGTCAATTTTTGCATACCACACATTCATGAGATCGAGTAGGTTTAATAAGCTGTTTTATTTTCAGGGAGACCAAAAATGTCTCCATCATTCATGAAGACAATTTCGTAGTTTAAGATGTCTGTAGGGGTCAATAAGATTTATTTATAGATTTTGTAGATTAATTAAAATATTTATTTAGCAAAGGAAAACAACAGTAAAGACATTTATAATATTAAAAACAATTTATATTGCAGACAAATGCTTTTCATTTAAACTTTGTTCATCAATAATAATAATAATAATAATAATCACTCCAAAAATATAGGCAGCACAACATTGATGATATTAAGAACTGTTTCTTGCGCAGCAAATCAGTATATTAAAATTATTTCTAAAGGATCAAGATAGAAAATTCACAGGAATTACATTTGAAAAAGTTATTTTAAATTGAAATATTTCACAATATTAGTGTATTTTTAACAAATAAATGCAGCTTTGCTGAGTGTAGACTTTCTTCAAGAACATGAAAAAAATCTAACTGACCGTAAAACTTTTAAATGGTAAAGTCATATGCATTCAGAGTTGCCACAAGCTGATTGGTTCATGCTGCATATGCAATCAGTGAGCTTACTGGCTAGCATTCACTCGAGACTCCTGCAGTTTCCCTGAAACCCTCCACCTTCCCCAGCTCCACCTATACAGATCTGCTACGAGTTATTTTATAATCTGTTTTTGCAGAATGTCTTAAATACTCACGGCACTGTATCGCCATATGCATAAGCATATGGCAGTAGGAAGTACTTATTTGCAGCAGCAATAATTTACAACTACAGCAATAACCAACAGCAGCAGCAATTCAGCAAGCAGCAGTGAAGCAGATCTATTCCGCCAAGACCAAATACAGTACATTAACACTGTCATATCCATCACTATGCTAAAATGTTCTGAGAGTTGTCATGATTAAAATGTCTTTTAACACTTGCATGTATTTAACTTTTTTATTTCCATGCACCCCAGAGCCTCTCTGATGGTATGCAACCTAACTGCACATATAGTTTGAATGAAACATTCAGAAACACTGGGATCCTATTGTGCTGATTTCTGTACGTTGTACCAGGCTGCCAAAAAACAGGACTACATGGTCAAATAGCTAGACTTTACTGTTAAACTGAATCTAGTTCACCCATAGCACCAAACCATCACAATCTAACCTGAACCTCTAAGTTGACTTTTTCAGCATGGCCACTGAACATTAAGACATGTTATGTACCTCCATATTGTTTATTGCTATAGTAACCAAAATAATATCATAAGTTCAGGAGAGGGAACAGACTCTGCATTCAGAGGACTGGAAGCACTGACACAGTGTGACCCGAGAGGAATTTCATTTCGTGGGATGTGATTGTATTAGCTGCATGAAGGCTGCGTAGGCAATGCCAGTGCTGGTAAGGATGTCAATTACACAAAATACTGACCTCACGCTTTTCAGCACGCACCATTTATTACAGTAGTCAAGCCCAGAATGCAGTCTATAATCACAGAGAAGACCTTGTGTCTTACCCACTGTGGATAAATCTGAAAGAGCGGTTTTGATTTACAATCTAAAATGGAAATTAAGTCAAGACATCCTGGTGAATGCAGTTCACTGATTGAATCAGAGCAATTGAGGAACATGACATGACACTATTAACAAAGAATGTTAAATTTTCTCCCTGAGGTCCGTTTATAATGTGAGTAGCATATGTGTGCCAAAAAACATTCAATATTTAGTTTTACAGGAATATTTTCCACCCTCTTTCTGACCTTTTAAAGAGCTTGTTTTTTTGTTCTATTTTTTGCTAGTATTCCTTTAAAACATTTACATAAACTTCTACTTTACATGAGAAATAAGATTTGCCCTTTCTGGCTCTTGCTTCTCAATGACATGAAATGTTGGCTCCAGAATTATTAGTCACATGGTCTTTACAGCTTTGGTGATTGGCCATGTGACTAATAGATTCCCTAGATTTTATATATATATATATATATATATAGATACATGATATAATTTAATTTAGACATTATTTTAATGATGTGGTCTTTGCTGTAATACCACTTTGTAAATATTAATAACTCTTGACTAACCTCATATGGTTCTTTGGAGATTAAAATGCTATTGTTGTTACATTTATAGATTCAAAATGCAGGTTCTTCAGTGTATTTGTGTCTGGGTTGTTTAAATCACTCACATATTTTTCATATAAGTTCTTTATGGGACATTGGTCATCCATTTGCACTATGCTGTAAAATGCTCTTTAGCTCTATTTGTGACTTTTATTTTTAGGACTGGATTCCACCTACATTTTTTCCCATGAAAGAGATGGATTGTGATGATGTTCAGACTAGGAGGAAAAGTCATTGATGCCAGAGCTAGTGTGTTGGCCCTGGTTAAAGCTTTAGGATCTCTCAGTGTGACATTGACTTGACACCTACACAATACTATTGCTCTTTCTCAAGAAGATCAAAGAAAAGAGGAGAAAGGCAAAGGGAATGATGGCAAAGATTCTCACTTTTTTTCCCCTTACTTTCGTGCTTTCTTTTTCTTTTTTCTTTCTCTTTAGAACTATGAGAAATGAAATGGCATATAATGTTTTAGCACTTATATGGACCTACTAATTATTATTTTTATTAGCAAATCAATTATTATTTAAATTATAATATTTTGAAGTAGCACAAATACAGTGATTCTGTGAGTCAAAGTATATGTGACATGATCATTAAATCATTTTGAGTTTCCAGGGTGAAGAGACACAGAGGCTTTGGCAAGGAACCATCGCAAAACATTTGTATCGTATAGTGCTGGGAACAAAAGAACCCATTATGATAAGAGCACATCTCCAGTCTATGGAAAAAGACAGAAAAAGTGGATGTGGAATCCTCAATGTTTATTTTTAATCTTTACAAAATTAAAAATAACGAGCTAAAAATCACTGTATTACTTTGTAACCACTGACTTATGTAATTTAATTTTATTATATTGTGCAGTATCACCATACCCAACAAATTTTTTGACATTTTTAACTGTTTGTATTTTCTTGCAGAATTTTTAAGTAAGAACAACTATGTTAAAGATATTACTATAATAGTTTTACCCCTATGTGAGGGCAGGTGAGATAAAAAATAGCTCTGGATACAGTGTGTTTTTATACAGGCGTGCACAGGGACAAGCGCTTTAACTGTGAGCTATTAAAATTAGTCATTCCAAATCACATGAAAACTTGCCATGGGAATAAACTCAAAATAGAGCCTCATGTGAAACACCAGAGGCATATTATGCTTGTAGTTAGGGTGTTACCAAGTAAAGGGAATAGTTATTCCCCAAATTCATATTCTTTCATGGTATATATTACCATATTATTTTTGGTATATATGAAAAATAATTTGTGGTTACAAATAAAATGTTCAGGACATCATATAATGTCCAGGATTGTTCCATGTAAATGATAGCACTATACCAGAAAATAAATATAAACCATATTAATTCCTGTCTGGTCCTGTCTTTTTTCCAGGTGCTCATTTTGTGATGAATATTCGTTCACCCCTTTTAGAACAGTCAATTTACAAAGAAAATTTTTTAGGTTTTATTAGAAATTAAAATGTATAATGAATGTGTCCTGTTTTAGAAAGATGTAGTGCTGGGCTTTATTGATTAAGAACAGTCTAAAAAATGCATGTAGTGAATCTGATCGTTTTACTGTTTGTATACCGTTTTTGAGTATCAGTAAAACACACACACTCAACTCTGTATAGCTATCTTTGTGAGGACATACATTGACTCAATGTAATCTCTAGCTCTTGACCCTAACCCTACCCATCTGAACTAAGTGCTTTACCTAAACCCTTACCCTAAACCTACCCTTTACCCAATTATGTCTTGACCCTCAAACAGGTCTTTAAAGGGCTCCCAGAAAGTGAGGACCGGCCAAAATGTCCTCACTTTACAAAATTGTCCTCACTCTGATGGTCTAAAACTCAAACTGGCCCTCACAAAGATAGCTGTACAAGTGCACACTCACACACACAGATATGTGTTGGTTTTTGTGGGTCAGGGGGACTCTCCATAGGTTTTTATACTGTACAAACTGTATGTGCTAACATTACCTCTGTACCTAACAGAAAACTTTGTGCATTATTAGATTATCAAAAATTAACACTGTTTTTAAGCCTTTTGAATTACGGGGGCATTGGCAGTGTCCTCACAAACCATATTGTAACCAAATAAACCAAACCTTCAAATTGTAATACCTCTGTCATGTCAATAAACAAGTTTTTGTCCCAGCAAACTGCAAAAAGTAGCACACACACACACACACACACAAACACGTTTGTTTTGCTATATTTGTGAGGACTTTGATAGACTTCTGTTGTTTTTATAACGACCTAACAATACTTTTAATCACCCTACACCAACCCTACCAACCCTACCACTAAACCTACCCATCACAGAAACCTTTTTGCATTTTTACATTTTAAGATAAACTTCATTTAGCATTTTCAATAATTTATTTCCCTTGTGAGGACCAACCAAATGTCCTCACAAAGTCAAAAACGTCAAGTTTTACAATCCTTGTGGGGACATTTGGTCCTCACAACTATAGCAAAACAAACAAACACACATCTACAGTACAAGTAATTAATTGTTTGTGTTCATCTCCCTCTACTGGAGAGGAGAGAGTGCATTTTTTTATGCAAGATAAGGTCCATGTTTGTGGATTAAAAACATTTTCAGATAATATTAAGCAATAAACAATTCAGTCACAATACTTTTTTTATTTACACATTTTCCAATTAGGAGTGTAATCATATAAAAGATCTCTATAAACACTGAATTTACCTTCATGATGAACACATTTATTGGCATCTATGGTTCCATGAAGAACCATTTACATCCATGGAACCTCTTCACAGTTATTTATACTGAAAAAGTTCTTTGGATCATCAAAATTATTTTCAGAATTGTTCACTCAAAGGCTCCTTGGGGAACCTAAAATGGTTCTTATATAGCATCATTGCAAAAAACAAACAAAAAAAAAAAACACTTTCTCACAAATTTGTCATTATGAAAATTGCTACATATTAAAATTTAGGGGGAAAATGGTACAAAAAATACTAACATGCTTCAACCATATGATTTGGCTGATGATATAATCATGATTTTACACATAAGTGAGCAATACTGATATCAAAACAAAAATCAGTGTAAAAACAGTGTATAAACCTCAGCAGAAGAATGTGATGAGATACAAAAATATATACATTTAATACACAAATTGCAAGCACTTTAATGATTCAAACTCTGTCCCTTGTCGTCATATGATTCAGGAATACAGCAGCTGACCTCACTCTGTTCAAGTTTCAAGTCTTATGAGATAAATCTCAGCCTGTCTTTATTTAAATTATTATTAAGAACCACATCCAAGGAACCTGTTTACACTTGGTTTTAAAATCTGTTTGGCGATCCAGTTCACTCTAAATGAAAAGAAAATTAATAGAATCCTCTTGAATCCTCAAATGTTTTGTGCTGGCTTGCAGCTGAAGTGCTATTGGCTGTCCTGAGTCCATCTGTGCAGTATCTGTGCAGCTTTGTACAGTCTCTCCTCACACAAATACTCGGCATCCGCTACGAGTAAATGGTGATGACCTCCCTGCCGCTACCTCGGACCAGCAGCACCCGGTCCAGTCCCTCTGTGAGGACCTCCAGGAACTCCATGTCTGATCTCAGAGTGAAGGAGAAGTGTGGAGAACTGCTGAATGTGAAGGTGACATTTAAACTGTAACTCACTACGAATTAAGCTCTGAGTCTGGAAGAAAAAATGACAGACCGTGCTATCAAGGTTCTTTCCATTACGTATCACAGCCCCTTTTTAAGCAGACGTGCAACTGTCTGCATTCGGCTGATGAAAGGATACAATTCTCATCTCCGCCCTTGTTTTTGGGTGGTCCTGGCATATTCAGCAGCACTAGTTGGGCTCCATGGGATTTGTTGACTACAACCTCATTCAGTTTGACTGCAGTGTGCATTCTTCTAACATTAGTCTGATCCCTGTGAAAAATTCAGCCATTCACATTTAAGGTGTTAGAGCTTTGAGAAACATGAACAATAGTATACCGGTTTTACATCATATATGAAAGAACAGTAACAATTGAACATGCACACAAATCAGTACTATCAGTTATATTTGAGCAGTAGTTTAGCTCACTCTAAAAATGCTTGGTTGGTTGTTTCAACCCAACTTTGGGTCAAATATGGACTAATCCAACTTTTGGGTTAAAAATGTATTGTAAAAATTTGGATTTATTTGGCTGGATTTATTTAATCAAAAATACAGAAAAACTGTAATAGCCTATTCAGAAATATTATTGCCATTTTATATATATATATATATATATTTGATTCCTGAATTTTAAGCTGAAATTTTATTAATGTTAAAAACAGTTGGGCTGATTTATATATATATATATATATATATATATTAGTATAAAATTGATGAACATCATTCCAAAGCATTATTTTTTTAATAACGTAAATGTTTTGATCAGTTTAATGCTTCTTGCTGAATAATTTCATTTATTTAAAAAAAAAATCTTTTTCAATATAAGTGTATGTTTGTAGTTAGTAGTGAATGTCTGAAGAATTTACCTGCTATTCGTACTTGAATGTTTACCACATTATGAAATTTTATTGTATTTCCTTAAAAATGCTTTGAAATATGACGGGGATCCATTGCTCAAAGGCTGATATATATATCTTAGCGACTTATATTCTTACATTTTTAAAGACTCTGCAGGATTCAGTGCTAAGTGATAGAGATGCGATAAAAAACTATTTTTTTTTAACTTTCTCAGATTTTTCTTAAATCCTTATTTTTTCCAAAGGATTACAAAAAAGAACCATCTACTTTGCTAGAAAACCCTAGATGAGTGAAATGTAAAATTAATGTACAATACATTCACATGTTAAAGAATGCTCTTTTTTTTTAATACCCAGAAATAATCAGTATCAATAAAAAAAACACAACATACAAACCTGTTACACTATTAAAGAATACAACTAATGGCCAATATTTTGCAGCTTAGCACTAAAAATAATACCAACATACTAGCTGACTAACTGTACAGGTGTTATCTCAAGCAAGCACAAAGTTAGTGTTGAAACACATGCAAACAGAAACATCTATATCACAATGCTTCATGCTGACACATGCCGTGACTGTGACTCAAACTGACTCAAGCAGGCCACACACAGAGACACAAACCAATTCATGCCGCATGTTTAGTGTGACACACATGCAACACATCCTGTTTATATCTACTACTGTAACACAGACCAGAATCTTGAGCACACAAATTGCTTAAACAACAGTCAAAGAAACTTACAGATTCTCCCACTCTCTGGAAGGACAAAACAAAATGTCTTAGCAAAGAAAAAAGTCAACTTTTAAATTCTCAAACATGATAAAACACATTCAGACGAACTTCAAAACTGACTTTATTGATTTATGGTCATTATTGAACTTACGGTCTAATATTGAAGATGTCCCGCACAGTCATTTGAGCCTCCCGGTGGCGATTTCTCTCTCTAATTAGCTTCTCTTTAGTCCAGGTCATATGGACCCGGTCAGAAGTTGGCGTGACCTTGTCGTTCAGAATGGCATGCGACTTAGTGTTCCTGTCATGAATCAGCTGAGCCTGAAATAGACAAACTCTGTTTACAACAACAAACTCTATTAATGTTCACTGAAAATGCCGCTGGAGATTTGCAGGACCTAGATAGACAAACTTTGTTAAAAGACCCACTGAAAAGATCAGCTTGGGCCAAGGAAATTTCCTTGGGGTTCTGGGCTGGTTTATGCTGGTCTAGTCAAGGTGGATGCTGATCAAGGTGCTTGACCAAGAAGCCATGGAAAAGTTACCCCCAGCACATCAGTTATGCTGATCTTTTCAGCAGGGAATGAAGGTTGTGGGAATGTTGCGATATTCACAAACAGAAACAAACTATGGATTAGTAACTAGACTGACTGCTGAGTAAATAACCAAAAACTTTTCAATGCATAAAACAAAAGTAAACAAACAAATGCACTACTGTTCAAATGTTTGGTGTCAGTTTAAAATTTATACTTCTAATCAGAAACAATGCACTAAATAGAACAAAAGTGGTAATGTACCATAATGTTTCTCTTCTCTTTTGAACATATTCATCTAAGAAATAAATAAAACTGTTTCCACAAAAATTGAATCACATTTTAATATATATAAGAAATGTATATTTATTTAAATAGAAAACATTATTTTTTATATATAAAATGTATTTGTTTTTTTATTTATGCATTAGAGAAATATATATTTTAATCTAACCAACCCCAAACTTTACAACTGTAGTTTAGTTTGATTAAATAAACAATCTTAAAAAGAAGAATAATTAGTGCAGTTGCATGTTTTCACTCAAAACTATTCGAGACACTCTCATGCTCCATAATGACATGCAGACATGCTGTAAACAAATGAAACTATGACATTTTCAGGGCCACAGTTATTTCATCGCCATGTCATGCTTATTGCTAAATAATAAGGAATTTTCAAATTTATGAGGTTAAATCCATAGCAGAATCAGAGTTGCGAAAAACAACCTTTGGTGAAAGCTGTGGCTCTGTAATGTCTCACGGTGTGAAGGGATTACTGCTTTTCCACTGGGGCTTGTGTCAGAGACTGCACCCAATCTGGAATTAAGCTGTGCTTTCACACACAGAAATCCTGGTCTTTACCAAGAGGACCAGTGATGTCAGTGTCCTACAGCTCCAGCTCAGGCACCAGTCACAGTGAAAGAGCTAGTTTGGATGGAACAGTTCAGGAAAGGTGAACAGATGTGGTGCTAGTAGTGTTGACAGAGTGTAAACAAAGAATCGGTAAACCCCTGAGCTACCTCCTCGTCCAGAATTATAGCTGGCACTTGAAACTTGTTGCTTTTAGTTGGTTTCTCTCTGCAGGGCTTCCTCCTGATGGAACTCCGGGATTCATCTGAGATGCTTTGAATCTGGCAGTCGCCACATAGCAAATAATCCAAAATTGTTAAGTAGGAGGAAAAGGCTTCACATAAAACAGAACTCTAACTGGATCTGAAACTTCTGACTCTGCATGAAGTGCATTGACTGCAAACACATTGATTTATACCCCATACTGTCTCATAATAACTAAACAGCAATAACAATAGAATAGATTGCTGGAGAAATATTACCTCTCTCTCCCGCTCTGTCTTAGAAAGCTGCATCTGCTTCAGCATCTGAGAGCGTTGCTCCATCACAAGGGTCTTCTCATAGGTGAAGGCCGAAATATCGCCTGCATTCTACAGAGGTATCAACATATTGAAAAGTTCAGTTTCAGTATCTTGCAATGATAATATTAATAATTTATTCATTATTAAAACATTATAATTGATTTTAAGTCAGTGCAGATCAAAATTATATCTCACCATTTCCACAACTTCCACCTTTGCATCAAGACGCAGATGGTACAAGAACATCTGTAGGTCTTTCTTCATCTGGATGCTGTTGTCATCCATCTGAGCTACTGTGAAGATCCTCATCTTACACCTTCTCCAAACCTATTTTAAGGAGAGAAAAGCACTATTTCATAACTATTGGTAAAAAAGAGAGCAGATTTCTGTATTTGACCTTGTGTTACCTTGTGCTGTCGGAGCAGGAATGGAAGAAGCATGAGTAGACCACCATCATGGACAATCCACCAGACATCAATGGTACCCTCAGCTAACCGGTCCTGGTTTGTAGGAAATGTATCTATGTTTTTTGCCACTAACAAGGCCTGGTGGGCAGCTGTTGTCTCTCTGACGGTTTCTTTGGCACAAAACATTTACATAGTTTTTACTATTTTATCAAACTGATTGATATTAACTGCAGCTTTTTCTCATTTCACAAACTGATTTAAAACGACATGGAATTACTGTTATATTACAGCGTTTTCGGTACTTTGAGACCTAAAGCCTATAAAAAGTTCACTCAAAATAAAGCTCAACTACAGTCTTAAACCTTATAATCTTCATTAATAATCCCTGACCACATTGCCTTAAGCTGATTATCTGACTTTATGGCAGTTTAATATCAGAAAATGACGTGCGCACCGATGAAGTTTTTCCAGGAGAGGGAGCTCTCGGCTTGTTTCCAGTTGGCGGGCCAGGCCATCAGCACTGAATTATGTTTCATGCCCCCTAGGCCTGCAGACTGAATCAGGTGAGAGAAACCATCCCGCTGGTTAGAGGACACCACCACATGACAGAAACCCTTCGTTTTCTCCCTTGCCATGGCCGCTTTGATATTCTGTAGACAAGAAGAAGAAAAACAAGGTAATGTTACTAAGTTAAGATTATGTTGAATAATTTTTAGTTTTGACATAAATATTGTAAATACACTATGTACTGGAGATGACATAAGCTGAGATATGTACAAATGCTGTTAGAAAGGTAACATATGTATATGACTCTATAATTCTATAGATTCTATAATTGCGGGTACATTTGGTTTCCCCTCTGTCACCGTCAACTCTGTTACCAAGGTAGACTAACAATGCTGACAATAGTGTAACAGAATTGATATTTTTATTTTTTCCAAACACTCCACTTGCTGGCATAAATGCTAAGAACACATGGCACTAATGAAAACATGATTAAAAGAGCTTTAAATAACCCAATGTGAGATCAGTAATAAATTCTGTTTTCCTTTTGATATTGTGGTAACAGAGTTGATGTTCTAAAAATAACTCTTGGTGTAAGACATTTTTAGATTAAAATAATTTCTCAGAGAGAGCACAGATACTTCAGTGCTTCAGATCTTATCAGTGAGTGAAACGGACATCATTTCCTATAAATTACACAATTCTGAGAGATAATTCCACCAATTTAATGGAAAATATGGTATGGTAACAGAGCTAATGCTAGATTTGGGGACATACATTTTTCTAAGAAAAAATAATAATTTTAAATAAGTTAATGTTGTAGAATTAAGTAACTAACTATTTAGGGCTTTTGGAACTAAAATGAATAAACAGTTGCCAAAAGAAAAGTACCATAAAAAGTACTATAAAATTGACTGTTTTCAGGAGGCAGGGCTTAGAGGAGATACAAAAATTGTATAGTATGTGAAAAATAATGTGTTTTTTGCACCTTAAACCGCAGATTTTAAGTTCTATTTCAAAACCTTTAAAAACACATTGATACATAATAATACATAATACATAATAACACATTATTATTAGCTGTAGCAGTAGTATTGTATTGTATTTAATTATAAGAGTCAAGACATAGATATATTACTGTTGTAAATTACAATTATACTGTAAAATAATGCATTTTAAAATAATATGCTTCATTTATGAATGATTGTTTGGGAATACACAATAACCTTAAAGAATCCTATTGAGAATCCTATTGAGAATCCTATTGTCAAATCCAAAATCAAATTGGCTTTGCTATTAAAGACAAAGAAGCTTGGCTTTAACTGTAGGCCTTTACCTTTTCAGAAAGCTTTGCATCTGCCTCACGAGCCATGTAGGTGCCATCCAGCACTGAGCAGACAATGGTCAGGCCTTTCCCAGCCTTCAGCTGCGAGGTAAAGGAGAGCATACGTGGATGTTTCACCTCCAAGTCAGAGTCCAACTTTAGGAGCACCAGCAGCTGAGGTCTGGAAGATGAGTTAAATTGTAAATATGTTCCTTAGATTCTGTCTAGTATAAAGAAGCTTATTCAGCACTGGATATTTCTAGACACTCACCTCCAGTTCTTGGTATGTGGTGGTGCCTCCTCCAATTTAATTAGGGCATATTGAGCTGCATTAAGGGATAGTCCTCGAATCCCGTCTCCCCATTCCTTCTCTGCCCTGAGGGGAAATAAAATGGGTGTTAATATAGAACATTTTGCTTTAAAACACTATGTATATTTTAGACACTTGCTTACCCTCTGTATTCAATGTACTTGTAGATGCATCCAGAAAACAGTATGACAATCAAAGCATAGTACCAAGATGAGACAAACATGAGGGACAGACTCAGGCTCATCCCAAGAAAAGAGAGGGACCTGAAGAAATGTAAACAAATCCAATGGTACATTTAATGGTAGCTAACACGATCAAACATTAACTCAGACTGCTCTATTCTACCTCAATTTACATGCAGATGGAACTAATAGGTTTTACATTACACTTGTTTGGTTAATGAAAAACCAGTGTTCATGTAAAAGCATCAATTTGATGGCATGTAGGACAAAAGCTTTCCACAAGCTGTTGCTTGTTGATGAAAACTGACTCCTTGAATGCCTCCTTTTTTCCTCCATTTTTGTAACTAATAAAGTTTGGGTTCCTTTCCACAATTGCTTTTATTATTGAATCGGACATACCGACATTGCTGGATGCAAACTGGAGCTGGTTTCATAGAATTTTTAGTCAGTAGGTCATACTAAACTTAACATTGTGGCTTTGTTTATGCACCTGGCCCCTGAACTGAAAGGATCACTGTTTTATGCAGGACTGCTTTAAAGCTGACTTGATCTACTTTCATGACTGATGATCTTTACACAGTTAGTGAATAGAACTGAATCAACACTGAATTGATCTCAGCTGAACAAAGACACTATTGTTTTTCTTAGAGCTGCTTTACAGCAGAATTGATCTCTGTTTGCACTTTTGAATAATTTATTTTCCTGTTTATCCTTATAAAGCTGCTTTGAAGCAATCAAAGCGCTGCATTAATAAAGGTGACTTGACTTGTTGCTCTAATAATCATAAAGTGCTACTTACCAGTGGTAGAACTTGAATCTTGGCCTCCAATTTGGGGTGCGTAGAAGTGTTTGGACAGCACAGGCCAAGTTTACAAAGAGGTAACACATCAAGAAAAACCTGCAGAGTAGCAATTGGAAGCAGGGTTATTATAACTAACTAAACCATAAAAAACATTTTGTTCATTTTGGAGTAAAATAAAATACTAACTTATTTTTTTATTTAGTTTACTTATACAAAGTTTTATACTTTAGGTAACTTATTCAAAGAGTTTTTGAACAGGAGTCTTAAATGTCAAGAATTTTGTTCTACTCACCAAGCTTGCATTTATTTGATTCAAATGCAGCAAAAGCAATAATATTGTAAAATATTTTTACTATTTGAAGTGATTTCTATTTGAATATATTTTAAAACCTAATTTATTCCTATTATCAAAGCTACATTTTCAGCATCATTACTTCAGTCTTGAGTGTCACATGAATCATGATCCTTCAGAAATCATTCTGATATGCTGATTTGCTGTTCAGAAAACATTATTATTTATTATTTTATTTAATATGATTATCTGAAGTGATTATTACGACATTTATAATGTTACAAATGATTCCCATTTCAGATAAATGCTGTTCTTATGAACTTCTTTTCATCCAAGAAACCTGAAAAAATTATACTCAACAGAAAAATAATAATAAATGTTTTTGAGCAGCAAATCAGAATATTAGAATTATTTCTGTAGGATCATCAGTAATGATATATTCAAATAGAACAGTTATTTTTTAAAATAATAAAAGTATTTTAAAAATGTACTGTTTTTGCTGTACTACGGATCAAATAAATGGTGAGCAGAAGAGACTATTTAAAAAAATTCTAAACCTTGCTGTTCAAAAACTATTGACTGGTAGTGTGCATAGAACTGTTAAAAAAAATAAATTATTAACAGAATTAAAACTAAAACTGAAATTGAACTATAAAATAAACCTATAATACTATCTCAATTATATATAAAAAAAACCACTGATTGAAACACTGTATTTTTTTGTATTGAAACTAAATTTTTTTTTTTAAGTAAGGATTTAATAAATGTTTAACTCTAAATCTGTTTATTATAAAGTCATCTCTATCGTTACAATTTCTTTAGAAGCTACATAATAATTGAAAACGTAAATTGTGAAGCACATAAATTAGTCAAGCAATAATTATTTCAATGCAATTTTGCATTGTTTTGAAATATCAAAAGATAAAATTTCACAGATTTTACCCCTTAAATCAGTATAAAGTAGAAGAAGAAGTTTCTGTCTGGGTCTAGTAATGTCACAAAGTAAAGATGTGAATACAAGCAGAACACACTCACATTGAGAGGATTGGAGCAACATGATCCAGTGAACCAAAGAGGATCCCAATCTCACAGATCGCTGCAGTTAATAGTAAGGCCCAGGTTGGCTCACCATTAGATTTACTATGACCAAACACCTACAAGTAAGAAGTAGGACATGTTAGTCTTCACAATTTTGTCATGTGCTTTACAAACTCTCATTTCCTTCTTTCTAGAAATATTATTTGAAAGCATCAATTCAAACACACCTGTGCCTCGGGGCATGTAAATGTGCCTTTACCTATTATGAGATCATTAAAGAAAGCCAGGGCATGTTGTTACCTGTAAGAAAGGCATGATGCCATCTCGAGCTATAGCCTGAAGGATCCTGGGAGCACCAGTGAGGCTCTGTAGCCCCGCCCCACAACAGGAGAAAAATGAGCCAATCACAATCACCCATGAAGATGGCCAAGCCAATGTTGCAACAACTAGAGTCCCATTAACTGACTCGCCATACCTATTATGAAAGCAAGCATGCAAAAGCAGGAAGAATACATTACAACTGTGACTGCAGGGCTTATCTGAATTGATTTAGCAAGCATTTTTGTAAACCGCTGTTACTGCCAAACTGCACTTACTTGTCTCGCAGCGCCACACCTTCAATACATGCTCCGAATAACACCACACAGGAAAGGTCTGTGTATCACAATTAAGGTATTCATCTGACTTGCCAAATAATTCATTATAAAATTGTTTACAAAACAACATGCTTTCCCTAAAGGCTTTGTTTTTTGTTTTTTGTTTTTTGCAGAAAAAGATACAGATGATGGAGGTGGTTGCAACAGCCATAATGGTACCAGTGGGAATGGACCTCTGAGGGTCTCTAAGATCTCCAGACCTGTTCGACCCAGCCATGATTCCTGTGAAAATCACAGAAAAACATTTGGTAACACTTTATTTAACGGTTACACCATATTAGTTGGTTTTAGCATGCATATTACTAGAATATTAGCCATTTATTAATGCTAATTAGGCACACATTAATTATTTTACATGACCTTATTCTACATCCCTAATCCTACCCAGTAACTTCTTTACTAACTATTAATAAGCAGCAAATTAAGAATTTATTGAGTGAAAAGTTGTAGTTAATAGTTAACAAGTGTTACCAAACATTTGTTTCTTTTAAAATACTTAAAATAAGTATATTATTATTTTTAACATTGTTGTTAGTTTTTAAGCAACTGTTCCCTTTCAGTCGGTCACTCCGAGTCATGTCGGATATGACCAACGAATTGGGATCTCGCTTCAAGAGACCAATCCACTTCGCGTGTATAAAAACACGCCAATGAACATTGGCATGTGCTGATTGCATCCAGCTGCAGCTGATCACAGTGTGAGTATAAATAAGCAGCGGATGCAGCACACATTAGCTTTTCGCTTCGGAGCTGAGCACACATGTGTTCAGCTCTCCCTTCTACTTCGGACGAAGAACAAGTGGCTGGTGTGACGGCGTCTTCAGCAGCGGTAGTTCCCGTGTCGAGTGGGTTGCCACAGCAGGATGCACTACCCCCCTGTTGTGAGCAAGTGGCTTTCTCCCCTGTGCGCCTCAGCACACTAAAAGAGCATACTAAAGAATAGCTCACAGGTGAAACGTCTTTGTAAAGACGTGTCTTTTTAAAGATGTCTTACCACCCGTGCATTTCTGGATGCGGTCGTTACCTGGCACTGGGTGACGGTCAGGATCGCTGCCTCACGTGCCTGGGCTTGAAGCACGCTGGAGCGGCTTTTGTGGATGAGTCATGTTCTCTCTGTGGGAAGATGACTATCGCGGAGCTGCGGACCAGACTCTGTTACCTGCAAGGAGGCAGGGTACCCGTTCCTCTGCTAGATCTAGGGCTCTCTCTGGTGAAAGCCGGGCGAGCACTGCTTCTGACAGAGGGCGGACTGGTCTAACAGTGATGGTGAGGAATTCCCCTCCGAGGGCTCCTCCTTCCACCGGCGCTCTGCTACCAGTGGAGCTGCCATTGGGGCAGTCTGGACCCTCGCAAGGGGTACCAGCTGTTACCTTTGGCGCTCCCCCCGGTGACCGGATGTCGATTGCTGCATCGGAAGGAGAGTCAGAAGGTTCTGGAGATGATGTTCCGGCCAGCGCAGAGGAGAACTTCGCCCAGGAGTTCTCTGCTGCTCAGAAGCAGACTGGGGCCGTTCTGCCTCGGTGTGCAGCTGCTGCCTACACCCGGCCACCGATGGCAGCACTTCAGTCAGCTCATCGCCGAGGGCCCCCTGCCACCCATGCAGCCAACGCAGCAGCCTCTATCTAGGCAGCACCGGGATGCCGGCCGCAGGGCAGCCGCCCCGCCCATCTAGGCCCCCACCAAACCTGGTGGCAAGCGAAGTAGCAAGCGGCCTGAGGACAGGCGACCCAAGGATGAAGGGAACTGCTCTTCAGGACATGGTAATCACACCTCTCCTTCCCCCGGAGGAGGGCCGGGTGGAGAATTATGTCACTGGCCTTACGGTCATCTTCCTCTTTCCCTGGGTCCTCCGAGGGGACGAGGCGTTGTGGACGGGCCAGTTTCACATCACACTCACTCTCCTCTCGTTACAGGCAGCAGTGCGGAGACTGGGAGGATGAACCAACGGACTACCCACCTCACTTCTGCCAGGAAGCAGGTAAGAGTTGCACATACTCAGACCCTGCTTCGAACCGGCTACGAGACGCCGAGCCGGGTCCCTGCGTTCCCCCTCGCTGCCCCGCCGCTGGCACGTTGGAGGTCCCGCTGGTGCCACCAGTGGTGCCAGTTCAGAGTTTTCAACAGAGCACTTCACAGGCTCCCGTTCAAGATGTTGACGCAGAAACACATCTTCAAGTGCGTCCGTCCCCGGGATTGGTTTCCATTCGAAGGTCGAGCATATCAGTACAAGGTCCTACCCTTCGGGCTCTCCCTGTTGCCCCGTGTATTTACGAAAGTAGCGGAGGCTGCCTTGGCTCCACTCAGAGAGCAAGGGGTTCGCATTCTCAACTACCTAGACGACTGGCTCATTCTAGCTCAGTCTCGGGCGCAGTTGTGCGAACACAGGGATCGGGTATTACGACACTTCAGCCTGTTGGGTCTTCGGGTCAACTGGGAAAAGAGCAAACTCTGTCTGACACAGGGGATCTCTTCTCGGTATGGAGATGGATTCGGTCAAACAGACAGCACGCCTCATGCAGGAACGTGCTCAGTCAGTGTTGAACTGCTTGAATACGTTCAAGGGCAGGACGGCGGTCCCACTGAAATACTCTCAGAGGCTCCTGGGGCATATGGCAGTGGCAGTCACGCCATTGGGGCTGCTTCATATGAGACCGCTTCAGCACTGGCTTCACGGCCGAGTCCCGAGGTGGGCATGGCAACGCGGCACTCACCGGGTTCAAGTGACCTTCACCCCGTGGTCAGACCTCTCATTTCTCCGGGCAGGAGTGCCCCTAGAGCAGATCTCCAGGCAGGCTGTGGTATTCACGGATGCCTCCACCACCGGTTGGGGGGCCACGTACAACGGGCGTTTGGACGGGACCCCATCTGCAGTGGCACATCAACTGCCTAGAGTTGCTGGCGGTACGGCTCACCCTGGACTATCTCTAGAGGCGCTTACAGGGCAGAAACGTACTAGTCTACACGCCGACCGTTGCGTACATCAACCGACAAGGTGGTCTGCGCTCTCGTCGCATGTCGCAACTTGCCCGCCACCTCCTCCTCTGGAGTCGGAAGCATCTGAGGTTGCTTTGCGCCATTCACATTCCGGGCATCTGCAACCAGGCAGCTGATGAGCTGTTGCGAGCTGCACTCCCCGGAGAATGGAGACTCCATCCCCAGACGGTTCAGCTGATTTGGGAGCGTTTCGGAGCTGCTCAGGTAAACCTGTTGCCTCTCTGGAGACTTCTCATTGCCAGTTACTTTACTCCCTGACCGAGGGAACAGCTGGCCGCGGGGCCTGCGCAAATATGCGTTCCCCCAAGTAAGCCTTCTAACACAGCTTCTGTGCAAGGTCAGGGAGGACGAGGAGCAGGTCCTGCTGGTAGCGCCCTATTGGCCCATCCGGACCTGGTTTCCAGAACTTATGCTCCTTGTGAAAGCCCCTCCTTGGTCGATTCCTCTGAGGAAGGACCTCCTGACTCAGAGACGGGGCACCCTTTGGCACCCATGTCCAGACCTCTGGTCTGTCTGGTCCCTGGACGGGACGCAGAGGTTCTAGGTGACCTACCCCAAGGTGTAGTTGACACCATATCTTCAGTGAGAGTGCCTTCTACAAGAGCTGCCTACGCTTTGAAGTGGAACCTGTTCGTCGAGTGGTGTTCTTCTCAACGAGAGGACCCCCGGAGTCGTGCTTTTATTTTTGCAGCAGGGGTTGGAGTAAGGCTATCTCCCTCCACCCTTAAAGTCTACGTGGCTGCTATTGCTGCAAACCACGACCCCATAGATGGTAGGTCTGTGGGGAAGCATGACCTGGTCATCAGGTTCCTCAGGGGGGCCAGAAGGTTGAATGGGTGGGGGACCTGCAGGCATTTTCGGTTGACGAATCGTGCCTTGAGTTTGAGCCGACGGATTCCCAGGTAACACGGAGGCCACGGCCCGGCTATGTGCCCAAGGTTCCCACTACTCCATTTAGAGATCAGGTGGTGAGCCTGCAAGCGCTGCCCTCGGAGGAGGCAGACCCAGCCCTAGCTTTGCTCTGTCCCGTCCGAGCACTAAGATGCTACGTTGACCGGACGCAAAGCTTCAGGACCTCAGACCAGCTCTTTGTCTGTCACAGAGGCCGGCAGAAGGGGAATGCCGTCTCCAAGCAGAGGATGGCCCACTGGATAGTGGACGCCATCACCCTGGCCTACTAAGCACAGGGTGTGCCCTGCCCCCCCAGGTTACGGGCTCAATCAACAAGAAGTGTGGAATCGTCCTGGGCGCTGGCACGTGGCGCCTTGCTGAAAGATATCTGTAGAGCTGCGGGCTGGGTGACCCCGAACACGTTCGCTAGATTCTACAGCCTTCGTGTGGAACCGGTATCCTCCTGTGTTCTCACCTCAAACGGGTAGAAGCACTGAGAGGCCCGGTTTTAGGTCGGCTTGTTAACTTCTCCAGAGTGTCCATGCAGTAGACCCTGTTGAGTTCCTCTGTCCCCTTCGGCAGCCGGATGTGGCGGAGCATCTGGTGCCAGGCCCTCACGTTGAATCCTGAAGGAACCGGTAGAGGGCTGGGGTCCATGTGGGGTACCCCAGAGGACCCCATGTGTGTATTTCACTGTTAAGACCTAGAGACATATCTGATGTGACTCGGAGTGACCAGCTGAAAGGGAATGTCTCGGTTACATATGTAACCCTTGTTCCCTGAAGAAGGGAAAGGAGATGTCACGTCCCATCGCCAATGGTGCTGTACTGCCGCTGAGTGGCCGGGTCACCGGCTTGGCTCCTCAGCGAAAACCTAATGTGCCCTGCATCTGCTGCTCATTTATACTCATGCTGTGATCAGCTGCAGCCTGATGCAATCAGTGCATGCCAATGTTCATTGGCGGGTTTTTATACACGCGAAGTGGATTGGTCTCTCGAAGCAAGATCCCAATTCATCGGTCATATCCAACTATCCAACTTTTTTGTACTGAAGCTATTTAGTGTATTAGGCACAATATCTTTAAATACTTCAACAGTATTTTACAAAGTGTTACACAGAATCTCTCTTTTGACTTGGGTACTTATAAAAAATAATCAGCCAAGTGGGTTAAAAAAATGGTCTTGACATAGTTTGCAATTCCATCTGAACCATTTGCAGTCCACTGAAACCAAACCTACAGATGAATCCTAACATTTGTAAGCGAAGAAGGTGAAAAAGATCTGTTTTTAGTAATTTGCAGTGATAGGAATAACGGCGTTATAAATAAACGGCTTTACTAACTGTGTTATTTTTTTCAGTAACGAATCACTGTTTCCCCCGTTACAACGCCATTACCGTAACTGACAATAAAATGTGGCGTTACTATAATTTATTATAATATCTTTAGCATTTTATTTTTCAGCCCATCCCAATGGATGCGCAGTGTAGCTGTATTTGACGTAACGTTACCATAAACTCTGTGAAGGCGCACGGGTCGCCATCACTTTGTCTCACACACGCAAAGAAAGATAAAGAGCAAGAGAGTCTTTCATAACATGCAGACTTGACGTGACACATATAAATGATATTCTTTGTTGTATTTTCCAGTCAAAATAACGAATTTCCTTGGGAATTCCTCAGCTTTTAAGAACGTCTAGGTTACGAACGTAACCCACGTTCCCTGAAGGAGGGAACGGAGACGTTACATATGGGAACTCGCCA
>JAUMHE010000043.1:8628886-8643073 GCA_032359235.1 Enteromius mattozi
AAAGCTCAAAGGCAATTGGTCTCTCTGGCGAGTTCCCATATGTAACGTCGAAGTGATTCGACTGAAAGGGTAACTGCCGGTTACTCTGGTAGTGGGTGGGACTAATACGCTAATGACAATCTTATTGGCTATTCTCACCTATCCCTGTTTTGATTTCAGCAAATCAATTTGAGCGAACGCATAATACGTGATTAATATTCATGAACCCTGCAGCTCATTAATACTTACTGCATTCTACTGTATATTGTTACTAGCAGAATTCGTAATAGTTTTGTTATCGTATAATTTTTTGCCCCCTTTTTTTATAGAAACACTAAATGATAAACAAGCACCACCACCAGTTAGTTTCATTAACTTAACAATTAATTTGGCCGGCATACAAGTTTGCCAGTTGATTTTTTTGAAGTAACGCAATAATTACTTTCCCTGGTAATTAGTTACTTTTATAATGCTGTAACTCAGTTACTATTTGTAAGGAGTAACTATTAACTACAACTAATTACTTTTTTAAAGTAACATGCCCAACACTTGTCATATGTAGCCAGACCAATATCAGAAAAACTAAAAATACATGGAAGCACAACTAATATTGTGAAGGACTCACAATTTTTGCTACTTTTGGCTTTCATAAACATTATTGTTTTTACATAAACAAATGGAAAAGACACACTGTAACTATAAACTAAATTGTCTGTTTCAGACACTGTCACACCCTACAACCTTATTATCTGCACAGAGAAACTGCCACTCAAAATACACACATAGTAATGGACTCAGACATGCTAGATGATTGTAAAGATATTTCACTGGAACTTGGTCTTCATTACATACATTTTCGGTTTCTGTTTTAAGTTTGACTTTTTCATGCATAGAGTTGTTTAACCAGGTCATCTGAACTGATGCATAGAAAACACCTGCAATGTATCCATGACTAATATGGTGATTTTTTTGTCATTTTGGAGCTTTAATAATAATTTAATAATACTAAAATTCACCAGTACTGCAAAAATTCTACTTTTTGCTAAAAAATTGAATGCCATAAAGGTTTGAAATACCTGTAACTGAAGGAAAGTAGATTCCAACCAGAAGTGTGAAGAAGGTAGTCATCTCATTGAGGACATAATATGAAGGTTCAAAGTTTTTATCTGAAGCTGGTTCTGAAACCAGCCGCTTCTTCTCCATTATCGTCCCGTATTCTCCATAGTGTTCCCACATGTTCTCTAGGAAAAACATTAACACTCAGTAAAAATGAGCAACCTAAAGTAAAGATTTTGTGAAAAAGATTTTGTGAAAATCAGGTTATAAAACAAACAAACAATTTAATTTTGTTATTATCAGAAATCTTGTGGTGTTGAAATTTATTTAATTTAAATAGTTTGGTGTGTCATTTTATTTGAGTATTCACCTGATATGACTCCGCTGAGCAATCCAGGAACAGCTTTACGCTCTGTTAAATTGTTATTGTTGAAGTATTTATCACATGTTGCATTTTCAATGCCACCTTTACAAAAAAGCTTCCATAGTTCAGTGGTGGTTGTTTCGTTGTTGATGAGCTCTATCTTTAGACACTTGTCAAACTTGGATCTTTGCAAGGTGCGGTTACCTAGCAGGCAAATTCTGTTGATGTATAAAAGAGACCAGAAATGTAACTGTGTTTAAATAATATGCTCCATCATATTCAATGTATCATAAACATTTAAACATTCTTAATTAGGCCTTAGTCAAATCTTAAGCCGTAAGCTTTTCTAGACCCATTTAGACAACTGAATAAATAAAATTACAATAAAATAAAAAAATAAAGTGTTCAGAAACTTGCAGATGGAGTTATATTATAGTGTCACACCAAGTAGCCCATACCAGAATCCTATATAATTTAATCGTATATAATTTGTATATAACATCATGTGGATCATGTGAATTTGCTATATTGTTTCCAATTATTTTGCCTGGCACTGTGCTGCTTTTTAATTATTATTCATCTTTTTGAATTGACATGTAGTTAGTTGGGTTTATTGTTCAAAATCTAATGTGAATAATATAACGTTTTTTAATGCTAATTCCATCCAGTCCAATTTTTACACTTGAATGCAGCATAACGGTTTATGTAAAAAAATAACAGCACTACTCACTGAGAATTGGGAGGCTTGATGGCAGATTGGATGACCCCTGCATAGATGGCCATAATCGACAGCATTACGCAGGACAGGAAGACCAAAGCCATCTTGTTGACATATTTCACTCCAACAAACACTACCAGAGTCATGGTAACTAAACAGATTGTCCCATAAAGGCGCATGTTATTTTGCATTTCAATTGGGAGAGCAGCTTCGGGCATTATGTATATCTGTAATAGAGTATGAAAGGAGAGAAAGGGTTATTGTTATATCATACTGAGGATAAGTTAATGTGGTTTTTGAGGTCATGTCTAGGGCAATGAAAAGCTAAGTTGTCGATAGAATCTGCTGACTTGAGTGCTGACACAAGCTCTTCTGTAGTGCTGAATAAGTACTGCTTTTGTTTGCAAGAAGTTGTTAAGTTGGTCTGTAAGATTTGACTCACCAAAAAAATTTCCATGGTTCCTAATATGTACATAGAACCTGCAAATGTGGTGCCCAGGTAAAAACACAATCCCACCGCTCCTCCAAACTCTGGGCCTAATGCTCGGGAGATCATGTAGTATGAACCACCAGCTAAAGCGGGATAAGAAGACAATCAAGTTGACTTAAAAACAATTATGGAATATATAAAAGAGTGATTTAATAGATTAAAATCCTACCGGGCACTACACCATTAGTCGCAATGGCACTCATCGAAATTGCAGTCAGCATGGTCTAGAGATAAGAAGAGGGCAGATTGCAAAACAAATTTCTTTATTTTTATTAGCAAAATACTAAATATTTTGTTAAATATGATTGGAAAATGTATAATCAAAAAATAAGAATACCTCATATGGTATAATGTATAGACACCTAAAGCCAAAACTGAATATATGATGCTGCAGGGTTAATATAGTCTTGAATTTTTAATTTAGTTTTTATTTCTATTGGCAGTTTGTTTCTTTAGTTTACTTTCTTTTTTGTGTGTGTTACAGGTCATCTTTAGAATTAATTGTTGCACAGCTTTCCAGTTTCAAATTTTCTTTCAATTATGTTTTACATCTGCATGGATGAATGCAAGTGAGTGGTCAAACGTACAGAGATACAGGACACTTTTATCAAAGCAAATGGACAAAGAAATAATTTTTTTTTTGTTGTTTTTCACAATGCATAAAATGCTTGCCATATTTGGTACATTTTCCTCATTCATTGTAACTGACAACAAACTGTCAGCTTCCTGCTACGCACAGATACTTTGTGTATGGATATGTTTTGACACGCATGGGAGAACAACGTATGCGGTTTCCTGTGAAATACATGACAGCTCTAAAGTATAAAGTGTGTATTTTGTAAAGGCATGGTTTGGAGGATTTTTTACACACTAAAAGATTTGCCAAAGTTTTATACTATACTGCGTTTAAAAGAAAAAAAAATACAAAAAATGTGATTAAAACATTTACTAATAATTATCCTATAAAAAAAACAGCACCAGACTTTGAGTAGGCCAGTGAAGATTTTTCACACCTGACTTGGTAAAAAAAAATCTAAATGGTCTGAATTTCAGCATTGTCACAAACTGTTGGCACAAAGTTTGAAGCGCATAGCTGTGTAGAATGTCACTGTATGGAATCAAGGTTTGTCACTGGAATCCAATACTTATTTAAGCCAAATCTGATAATTGTAAGTGTTGATTTGACATACTTTTGGCCATGTCAAGCTTTTCATTTCTTTGTATGACAAAACTGTCAGAACTGACAAAAAGGCATTTATTTATTAAGTGAATTCTTCATTAAACTGCGGAAATGGCTTCATGTGTGTTTTCACACCTGGATACACTAGGTTAGCGAATGCACAAAAAAGTGTTTTTCAAATGAAAATGAAAAAAAAAAAACTTACACAAGAACAGCACATGAAGACGATAGCAAGGGCCTCCACGATTCCCGCGGTACCTACTATCCATGTGAGCCGCAGGAAAAGAATCACACCCAGAATGTTCTGCATGCAGGGCAGGAACACACCTATAAATGTACCCATCTGAGGGCCCTTCAAACAGATTGACACATGAAACAAAAACATTTGAGTTTTGTAGGGCAAACTGAGATGCCAGAAAAACGTCTGCATAATCTGTGAATTCAATGCGTGTTTGAGAGTCTTTTAACCATCTTGGAGACTCACATTTACAGTGACCCTCTGAATCCCATCCTCACTTTCAGCCTCCTCGTGCTCGAGGGCCCCCTGGGTTATGTTGGTGTAGTTGGCCAGCTTGTTGAGGAGAGATGACACCATCGGTGTGCTGTCCATCTCATCCTGTGAGTAAAAGATATAGAGGAGCCACATGATTTAATAGATACAGCATTGAATTGTTATTTAAAGATGCTATATAAATAAGGCAAAGTATTTTATGGGAATATAAAGTTCTTAAACAGTGATAGCTGATGTACAGAGATCAGAAGGGTTGGTTTTAAGCAGTTTGTTACCTCATAGAGAGCCATATTCTTGCCATGAATGCTGTCGTCGTGATCTGTACTAATTAGGGAGCTGGTTTCTCTGGGTGTCTCATCGCCTGGCAAATAAGAGCACACAAATATGGTTTAAATCAGAGAAAACTGGGCACTATACAATGAATGAGCCAACCAGACTTTTAAGTCACTCCAAGCACAAGAAATTCACACAGAAACTTGTACCTCATTGTTAGAAGACGCATAACAAATGAAAACAAAGCATGCTAAAATCTGCTCAAAGTATCAGGCCTGTTTGATATCCTGTGGGCGGGATGAACATAGTCTGAGAGTCTTTGACATTCTCTAACTTTCAGCATCTTCTCTAACCTACATATTAGGTTGAAAATGTCAGAAAAATACATGTAGTGTATTAGGTCTAAAATAGAGCTTCACGAGTTCGCGCTTCCTTATGATCACACAATTTAGCGTATTTGGCGTGCTGTCCTGGGAGCGAGCCGGAAAGTCAAACGCCGAGCCCCAGGGGAAGGAACCCTAGCAAATGGAACCCTAACCAGGGCTGAGCTCGGCGCTCGCCCCCCCAAAGGAAAATGCAAAATAGAAGGTGGAGGAGGAGGGATGCGTAACGAGACAAAGAAGGGTCGGAGAAGGGCTTATTTAAGGGAAAAGTTTAATGAATTAATTGGCTGGAAGAAGTTTAGGTTGTTTAGGGAATCGATACCGGCTGGGAGATAATCATGTGTCATTACTCCTCCCGAAATTTGTCTAACGACATCACTTCATCTGTTGTTTTTTTCTTTCTTTCAGTGTTGTTAGTTTTGGACCAGACATAAGGTGTACAAGTACAAAAATAATAAAAGTTAAAGTGTTCAATTGGACAACACGTTTGTTCTTGAAACATTACAAAACTCACATTTTCCACATAACTGTTCATTTATTCAAGAAATGCAATTGAACCCTTTCATTTACTATATGCTTAATGCCAGTATATTGTTTAATATGCCATGATTGTTTGCATTTCCCAATCTAATATTTGCAGCAAACAAGCATGAGATATTTTTCTAAAAGACATCTGAGAAGGTGAATTATCCAGATGTTTGTTTTTTTTTTTGTCTGTCCAGCAGACACTCAACCTGTGTTCCCTCAAACTATGACTCATGGTATTGTTTTTGATATGTTTTAATCTCTGTATATCTTCCTAAATCCTCACAACAGCAGACCTGTGAGCTGTCTACTGCACAGCTCTGCCTTAATGTAAAAAAAAACATATGTTGACAGTAAAAAAGAAAGTGAAACATTACCGATGTCATATATATATATATACACACACACACACATATATATATATACTCATTACCAAGCCAAACAAGCATTTTTCCAGTATGTAAAATTTCAAATGCTTAATATTAATTGTAAGTTGATGTAAAATCAGCTTAGCTATGCCTTATTGTAAAAAACATACGTTGACAGTAAAAAAGAAAGTGAAACATTACCAATATATATATATATTCGTCACATAGTGTGTAAAATTTCAAATGCTCACTATTAATTATAAGTTGATTTAAAATCAGCTTACTCTTGCCATTGCAATGATCTTTTGAGGATCCATATCAATGAGATTCTAACTCACCGAATGTCTCAACAACATTCAAACCTTCTTCACACTCCATGCTGAGAGGGAGACCTGAATGTCTCTGATGGTCTGAGCACATCTCTGATGGTCCTTCTTCACACTCCATGCTGAGAGGGTGACTAAGGTGTGAACATCTCTGAGCAGTAAGAACCTTTTTACCTTTGATTAAAATAGGAGACGCCATGCCTCAGCAAATAGCTGTACAGTCTGCTCTAATGCCAGTCTGTGTTCAACAACTGGACTGCAGCTGATTTCTGTTTTATTCCAGTTCAGTAGTCTTGCAAGCAATGCTAGACAAACTCCTTCAGGATGGTGGTCCGTGTGAGAGAGGGCAGCCTGTCTGAGTTCCAGCAGTTGTCCAAGTCTCCTGTCTCTCATAAATGATTGTCTCTTTTACTCTGTTCTTCACTTGAGTTTTATTGCATTGCAAGCTTTATGTAGGTGATATCAGCCTCTCCCTGGTTGGAGGTTCAAAAACAGCACCAGACTGGCTCTGTACTGTATTCCTTACTGGATCACTGACTGAGCATGAGTCTTGAATGACTTCTTATCAGCTCAAGGAGGGGAGGGGGATTACTGCAAAGGCTTATTCAAAACCAGTTTGTCGGCTGAACGGGAATATGCGCAGAAAAAAATGTTGAAACTGAAATGCAGTTCATCGGCATGCTACAGCTCATTTGTGTTATTTTAGAAACGTTTCAAACTGAAACTTAAGGTGTGAAATTGCTAAAGTGGGGATAATATGATTATGATAAATATTTAAAGATTTATATTTAAGTAAATCTTAGATGTGTATGAAAGTGATTTATATTTTGTAGTTTTTTAACAGTGATAATCAAACAATTGAACAGATTAAAGACTGAACTCATTGTTGCATTGACGTACAGGTTTATTACTGATGTTTGACAAACTGAGAAAGTGGATATAGTTGTAGTAAATTGGGAAATATCTATTTCTCTGGTCTGTGCTGCCATTGGATCTAATTTCGCGTCTCTTTCCACAGTGAAAACAGAACAATAACAGAGGAGGTTCATACAAAGCTTTCAAGGTTTCCGAAACATCCTTTTCCTGAGAAGTCCTTCCGTGTGGCTTGTAAGTTGTGTTTATCATCCTGTACACAGCTAAATTTGTATATAAAGGAAGAAATCCCAAAGAGACTAATTAGTGATGTTTTGGGAAAACTCTGTTGGCATGAACTTACTGTATAAAGATCTGATTTCAAAAGTATAACAGATTTGGCCAAATATAACTATTCATAATAACTTAATAATAATAATAATATAAATATATATATATATATATATATAAGTGGCATAAACTTCATGTTAAGACAGTGTCTTAAGAGCTAGTCTGACCAACCTAGCAGTTAGCCAAGAGTTATCTGTTTTATTTTTTGGCTTCAACTCAGACTACTATACATTTTTATGTAACTGAATTAAAAAAGAAAAAATGTGACTAGTCTTAAAGAAAAATTTAGCTGGCTAACTTTTAAGACTAGTCTTAACCTTTTATTCAACCGGCCCCTGAACTTGTTAATTTATAGGTAAATCATGTATTGTACTGAGTAGGGCTTTATAGGGTTAATGAGGTTGAAATGTTCATCTGATGCAGCCTATACAAAATGCCTTTACAGCCACAAGCAGTATTTAAACAGCACAATTAAACTTATTTTTGTCATGGAAAGTTTTAAATAGGCCAGTTAAAAGAAAGAGGACAAATTCCATAATGATGAGCAACAAGCTCTGCTACACACCCCTGTATACACATTTACACACATACAAGAAAAAATATGGATTATGCAATTCTTATATGACTGGATAGCTATAAACTTTAAGATGATTATTCCTGTTTAAATAGTTTGTCAAGTCAAAAAATGAAGGAAAATCGACCAGCAAGCTGTTGGCACCAGAACACAACTTCCTCATTTGATATGAACAAAGATACAAGTGACAAGAATCCTGATGCAACTTAAAATGCCTGATAAATGAACTGAAATCTATTTAGTTCTTATTCAGATTCTGTCATTTAATCACTCTCAAATTAGTTTCTTCTGCTAAACACAGAAGATATTTTCAACAATGTTGTAACCAAACAGTTGTGGGTAGCTCTATTGAACTCTAAAACGGAGATCAGAAACTGTTTGCTTACTAACATTCTTCAAAATGCCCTTTTCTGTGTTGGGTGAACAGAATCCACAAAAGAAAGTTCAGAACATCCAGAGTAGAAGAAGACATTGTGCAACTTGACTTTAAGGTTTTTTTTTTTACACACAAAAAAAGTGAAGCAACAGATTAAGTAATTCATCTAATGAGAAACAGTGAAAGACATCAGAGTAAAAGAGAAACAGGAAAACAAAGGGAAAAAAAGGCAACAGGAAACCACCACTTGTTTACACTCCATGGAAAATAATTTCACAAACACATGGCAGTAAACATGGCACACGTTTGCTTCTGAGGATGTGCTTACTGTAAACACCAATGCTTTTAAGAAAACCCAAGCCTTGCACAATAAACCTGTAAAAGTTCTCTTGTATTTGCACATGTCCAGACAGGATTTCCCCCCCCCAGAATGCTCTCACCTGAGTTTGGTCCCGTTGCCGTGTATGGCTCCTCCTTGTCCTCTTCTTTCATTATCTCTCCATCATAGTCTGGATTTGATGTAAGGGTGTCCTCCACCGGCACCACTGTGAAGTTTGTGGGCATTTTCCCTCACACCATTTGCTCTGTGTTATATTCCTTGAGTCTTTTTTCTCTCTCACCCCAAGTCTCCTGGGCTCGCCAGAGTTCGAAGTTCTCTGACTTCTTCACAACTGTTGTTCAGACGCAGCAGCCCATGTGATCACTCTCAACCAAATAAGGAGCTGTACACAACTCCTCCCTCTCTGCGACGGGCTGTTCTGTCCTGCCACAGAGCTCTGAGCTGGTGCTTCCTGTTTTGGGCTGACTGCTCTTCTTATTGTACCTGAGAAGACTGGGAGGGAGGTGACTGTTTGCCTTCTCAGAGTCATCTAAGATTGCCCAAAGTGATGGGAACAAAAGGCTAAACACAATGTGGCATTCCTCAACCCCAGCCCAATTCCCTGCCCCACCCCCTCCTGACGTTACTAGCCTCAAAGGAAATGTGTGCTACAATCATTCCATTCAGGAACCATTAGGACTGGAGAAGAATTAAAGCTTAAAATAACTGCATTGCTTCTGTTTCTCTGGAAAGGCTGTCACTAAAACTGCATGAATGTTTGGTGGACACTATCCTTTTGCACTGAACTCGGAGTGTTGATCAGTCAAATGCTTCTAAAAATATGTGTGCATTTGTTTAAAAAAATATGCCTAGACAAAGAGTTGCTCTGTTTTCTGCTTCAAGGGTGTGTGCACAAACGTACCCTAGATAGATGCCCACTGACAGTGCACTCGTCGGTCATGTGAAAGTAGCTGATAAGGGTCTCAACACTTTGCTGAGTTTACAGGAACAACCTGCATAGCAGATATTCAGTGGTGGAGAAACCTGCTGTTGTGGCTACAAACTAGAGTCTTATAAAAGTCTTCTGTTCTGTGGGGGTCCAAGCGAATAAATTAATTCTCACAAACTGGTAACAGCAGCATTTTAAAAGTATGGTGTTCACAACAGACTGTCTATGTAGTCTTTTTAGTGAAAAAATAAATAAAGTTTTTTTTTTTAAGGTTTTTTAATTACTTATTAGGTTGCCCTCTACGGGTTGAAAGACCACAGTACCCTTTTTTTGTTTCCTTTTTTTTTGTGCCACATGTGATTGACTGTCTGTCTATAAAAGTCCAGCAGGTGGCAGCCTATACAGCTTTGGAAACTGCGTTTGGGCTCTTGTAGATTTTTCCAACTGAAGCATGCAATAAAAGCTACTGAACCCTAAGGAAGGTACAGAAAATTTATGTTTGGTAAAAAATAATAAAATAGACATATTGCTTGGAGAACTACAATTGTACTTTATCTAAAAAGCAGGACAAAATATAAACTGGAGATCCTTTATTTAATGCATACTAAAAACACTGTTCAGTCTGTCACTATCCTATACAGAGTATTCGGACCACTTTACCTTCACTGTGATAATATTCTGATAAGAGCTTTTGTTGTGTTTGAACTTTTTTTTTTAAGTTTTCTATAGTATTAATAAATTTATTTATTGTATATCATGGACCCCCACCCCCACAGTCAGACAAGCCAACTTAAATCTAGTATGAAAATTCTATATTTTCTTGGCAACTAGGTCTTTCATGGGAAAAACATTCCCTAGATTCTCAAATCTGACATATCAGAAGATTGAGGATTTGTTCCTTCGCTCATTTCACACAGGCTGTCAGTTAATGCAGTTACATTTACAAGGGACTGTCTTGTAAAAATGCATAATTTATGAATGAAACACAATGTTGAAGATAATGTAACATTAAGTGCCACTTTACAAGGCTTAGGCCCAATCCCAACTCTATTTTCGCCCCTTCCCCTTGCCCCTTGCAATGAAGTGGAAAGGGGAAGGGTTAAAAATTTTCCCCTAAGAAATGGGACACCACTACTACACTGTTATACGTCGTCATGACAAAGATATCACTTTCATCTTCTGACAACTTTTTTTTTTTTAAAAAATGACTTAGTCTACTAAATGATTTAGTAAATGAAAAATGATTTAGTCTACTCTTTCTTTTGAGAAACAATAATTTTATACACTTTACTTTCAGATTTAAAGGTCATTTTCAAAAATCCATAACAGGGGTACTGTACACGATCAACAAGATGGTACATATTATGCTGACAATAACTCCGGTTCAGGGGACCCACTGCTATACACGTTTAATGTCTATCTTATCTGACACACTTGGTTTAGTTTGTGAAGCTGATGATCTGAATCAGGTGCCCAGGACTTGAGTTGAGAGACACTGCTTTAAAATGTTCAATATCCACAAAAAGTAGGTATATTGCCAACATTTGTACATTTAAAACAACTTAAGAAATTTGCAGTACCCTCTTGGACCCCCAGTATAGATCCAAAAAAAGAATCCACTTATATAATGACATGTTTATATGTAATTTTTACATACTCGTTTAAGGTCATTTGCAAATACATGGAAATTATCTGGAGGTTACTCTATCCATGTTATCCAAATATAGTACTAGTTTTACCATTTTCTTAGCTTTTCTTTTACCACTGTATTATAGTTTGCGCTCGACCTGGTCTAACTTACCACTCGAAATCGGATTTGTGCTCGCTGAAGAGTGGCACATGGAGAGGTAACATCAGGATGAGTGAATCATGCGGTCCTCCACACCCTTGACTCCTTCCCCTCCCCAACCATCCTCTCCAATCTATACACTACTACTCAATCTTATTTTTAAGCGCTCCCAAACACAGAGAGGGGCTGTTTCGCAGTGTGTAGGAGCAAGTGATTGAGCGGACTGGGACAGAAAGTTGATTTGCATCCATTTGCAAAAAAAGGAAGCAGGTGACGTGAGGTAATTGGACAGACAGATGATTTACTGAGCGCGAGGATGCGCGCATTGACAGATTCAAGGCGTAATTACTGCGCGCTCGTGTTGCTTTTACGTCGATGAGGTGTAAATGAAAAGCTGGTGTGCATGTGTGAGTCCTGGCGTCGCAGCCAATATATCTCTCTTCTTGAAAATATACACAAGCTTAGGCGGAACTTGCAGAACTTTTTGCCCCACTAAAGTAGGATATAATGCCTGTTCGACGGGGACACGTTGCGCCTCAGAACACCTTCCTTGACACCATCATTCGGAAATTCGAGGGTCAAAGTAAGTGAATGACTTTTTTTGTTTTCTTGAATGAACACTGAAACTGTTGTTAAGATTATGGTTAATAATCACAATTTTAATAATTTCATTATCATTATACGTTTTTTTAGACTTCTATGATGATGAAGATTATGATTGATGATGATGATTACTAAATATTTATGGATCATTTGAATACTGGGAGAAACTGTCCATTAGTAGTAACTAAAATTCACAGCATCAATATAGGTGATGGACGTTATTTAAAAAAACAAAACAATTCTAAATAAACAGAAGTTTGGTGTAAATGTATTCACAAAAGACACACACACACAAATATATAATATATTAATGTGTGATGTTTATTGTAAAAAGTGTCTTAACTGTGACTAGTAATTACTCAATTTAAATTTTAATAATTCATTTTATAACATATTACATATTTTCTTTTAACAAAGGGTAAAACAGACATGCTTTCATTCACAGTGGGAGCTTGTTTTATTAATTTATTAATGTCTTACCTCAATAGATCGCAAATTCATCATCGCCAATGCTCGAGTTGAAAACTGTGCCATTATCTTCTGCAATGATGGTTTTTGCGGCATGTGTGGCTACACACGTGCAGAGGTCATGCAGAAGCCGTGTACCTGCAGTTTTCTGTATGGACCACATACTGGACGCCCAGCGGTGGCCCAGATGGCCAAAGCCTTACTGGGTTCTGAGGAAAGGAAAGTGGAGATCTCCCTATATAGGAAAGATGGTAAGTTTCTGGGAGTGTTTCATTTTGTTAATGTAATTACAGTGACACTTGCCTAATGTAAACACACGCTATTTCATGCACTTGCATTCATTTGATAAATGTTTGTCAGTGACTTGCCACCTTGCACTCATTGTATTTCTTTGGACCCACTGACTTCCTAAACTTACTTCCTAAACATTACGTTATTCCTTTTCTGCTGAATCCTTCTGTGACGTTTGATGTGTCCCTTGATGAATGATCTTGGAGTTTAGCCTCTCTTGTGGCAGTCTCCTTTACCCATGCCATCCTTTATTATGGATACTCAGCTGAAAGATGAGGATTACAGTACAAGGGCTATTCTAATTATTTCTATTTCTGTCCTCTTCTATTTAAAGATAGCATTTCTGGATGATGTATTGATTTCCAGGACAGCTGGGAATTTGAGAATAGGAACAATAGTCATAGAAGACATAATTGCAAAGGACAATTTCTCACTATCCAGATCAATTCCCAGTGCTATATGCTAGTAATCCAAATGGTTGCATAAGGGCATCATAACATTGTGTCCTCCAGTGGTGCTCAGGACAGAGGACAATGCATACAGTGCGGATTTGAGTCTATGATACTAACAAGTCAGCAACTTATCAACATCCACGAGAAACCAGAAATGCTCCTGTATGACTATTTCATATGGAAGAATATGCTAACATGTTAACTGAGCGGATAAACATACGCATAATCCATCCTAGGGTTCAGGCAGAGTATTTTTCCACTGATCTGGATGTTAGAAATACTTCTCAGTGTGACCCTTTGTAACCTAACCACCCTAAATTTCTCAGGTGTGCTCAGGCTACATTTAGTCATTACGAAATATGAGACCTCTCCGTTTTCTAACTTCCTTGCGCTGTCGTCTACATTTCAATACAGTATGTCATTGGTGACAAAGTTTTTGATATATACATGTCCAATCGTGGTTATGTATTGACTTCTGGGGGTTTTGTGTCACTGTAACCTACATGTCAAATCCATCACCTTATGCCTTTCAGGATTGTCATTGGATGGCATGTTCAGTATGTGTATCAGAATACAATAGCAATATAAAAATAAGCTATCGTTGGTATTCAGATGCCATGTTTGAAAGTTTAAGCATGTTTTATGAAGGAGGTGTAAAATGCATTATGTGAAATCCTTGTACATTTCCAGTACAGACAAAGTTGATGAAGGTTGATTTGTTCTGAGGTGTATGGCTATATTGACATTGTATAAAATGTATGCTGCAGAAATGTAAAAAGCTTGCTTTTAAATTATATCATAATATATTCATGTAGTTACATTTGACTGTTTTGAACCCCTAAACCTACTTAAAAAAGGCAGATCAGAGCTGAATAAATTATGTTAGTTATAAATAGTACTGTGCAAAAGTCTTAGGCCACTAGTATTTTCAGCAACAAAAATGGTTTTAAGTGGGTTATTTCTATCTTTTGCGGTAGCGTGTCAGTTGGA
>JAUMHE010000043.1:8652691-8692462 GCA_032359235.1 Enteromius mattozi
ATGCTTTTTTTTTCGATTTGTGGAATTCAACAAGCTTTTTATTTCAAATACTTTAGGCAGGATTTTTGTTCCATAGACTTCTTTCAAAAATCCCAACCTTTTGAACAGCAGTGTATCTTTATTTATATATTTATTTACTTTAGCACTTTTTTCAGTATTTTTGTTTCTTGTAAAGAAAGTGATTTCACTTAGTTGTGTTTTGCTGATTTCTGTGGCAGAGGAGCTTCTGACTCTCCTTAACAGGGATTGATGTGTTATTTTTGTCAATATAATACTGTAGGAAAATAGAGGGATACCTTGTCCCCTTCCTCTACCTCTGTCTGTCCCCTCACAGAGCCCCAACCCACTTAAAGTGTCATTAGCTCATTAATCACATCGGCACACTCACAGGAGGCCTGAGCTCTTGCCTGACCTGCCTGAGCAACTACCCCAAGCAATAAGCTCTTTCCATCAGAAGCTCTTCATTATTTCTCTGTTGTTGTGTGTGAGTGGGTGGTGGGTCATAGAATTATTGGGTAGGACAACAAAAACGTTTTGTTTAGTTAATGAATTATGCAGTATGGAAATGTACAGACAGAAGTTCTATTTGATTGTAGACAAAACTCAGGTTGGCCTGCAGTCTTTTGCGTGCACGCATTTCTGTGTCCCTTCCACCCATTGACAATGTGATGACGTTTTTACAGTTTGTAGCTTCTGTAAAATGCTTAAATACTACCAGGTCAATAGCTAAGCCATATGGCTGATCCTTAATTGATGTTGATAGACATTCATTCTGAGATCTTACAAACGGAGAATAGTTAATTAAGCTGCTATGCCAAATCAGGTGAAGTTGCGACTACATGGGCTTCTCATTGAGCAGCTGTGGTCTAGATCGTAGGATGCATTTTTTGAGTTGAGTATTGTGGATTTTAATGTCAGCCAATGGGCTGAAGGTCCAAATTGCAGTTTAATTGCAGACTCAAAGGGCTCTACGTGATCCCAGCTGAGGAATAAGGGACTTATAATAAAATAAACTCTATAAAACTAAACGTTTCCATTAACCAATGTTATGCAATATTGTATTTATTCAAAAGAAGCATATGCGTGTATCTTTACAGAAGCAGTCTGGAGATCTGCTTCAGAAAGCCACTTAAACCTGAGAGTGGCCACGTAAGACGTATTTTTTGGACATTATATTACATTAAAGAATGATTATATTAATTTTTAAATATGCCATGTGACCTGTAAATGCAAAAAAAAAAAAAGTTTCCATTCCAGTTTTGCAAAATTTGATTGCCTGAAAGACCACCTCATGTGAACGTAAAACGTTTTTGTGATAGATGGGGTTTTTTGCAAAATTGATTTGAAGGGTAATGGAAACGCAGATATAACTGTTCAAAAAGATTTTTTTTTAAAGAAAGTAATACTTTTTTCAGTAATTAAGTTTATCAAAAGTGGCCATTTTTATAACAATGTAAGCATATTTACTATTTCCAAATAAATGCTTAATTCTGAAAGAGTTGCATCTCCACAAAAATATAATGCCACACAACTGTTTTCAACATACAGTAGATAACAAAAATGTATCTTGAGCAGCAAATCAGCATTTTAGAATGACTTTCTGAAGAATCATGTGACACTGAAAATTCAGCTTTGCCATCACAGAAATAGATTTGGTGTATTTGTATATATTTAAAAATTATATGGTATATATTTAAAGTATATTGCAAAACATTTCTTTTAAATTGCAACCCCACGCTTTGTCAGATGTACGTCAAATGCATTTCTATAGATAGTCAAATTGAAAGGCAGAAATGCAGCATATTTAAAGCACATTTTATTTTTAATCTCAGGCTCTTGACATATTCCCTGTTTCCTAACCAGGTGGACAATGGCAGATGATTACATGCTGCATTGATCAGCTTGTGTGTGGGATGCACAGTGAGTTTGTGCAGTGATCAGTAACTATTAGCTCTGAGATTTTCTAAGAGAGGATTTGCTTTTATAACTCTCCCACCTTGATACTCAAAAAAGGCAGTGTATGATTTTTCAGTTACTCATACGTGTTAGTTCATGGTTTTCACCATCTATAGTACATTCTGCTGCAGAATCCAGACAGATAAAAGCATTTCCTGTGAGAAATGCATTACTGAGCTTATTTATTTTTTGACTGAATCAGTATTAATGGTGAAATTATGTCCCAGATGTGTTTAAACACTTGGCTGCTCTCCCGACTATCTTTTTTCATTATTTTTAAGGCCTATTACACCTAAACAACAGCTGGGGCCAAGCTGTGTGCAGAAATTACAAATGCTTGTGTTGATGGTAGACAAAAAACTATGAAATTTATGCTGAGCTCAAGGGGCATAATATATATTTTATAATTTTTTTTCAATACATTTTAGTAGATTAACACATAAATTTAACTAAGCAGCAGTTTTGTTAGTTTATTTAATCAATAACTGTTTTAATATTCAAATGAGGTTATATAAATGATTAAAACTAAGGTTGTAATCATTTGCTTATTTTCTAATAAAGCATTAGTTAAAATAACCTTTAGTAATGATGCTTTCTCTTCTCAGGCCTCATAGTAGTCTGTATTTTCAAATACATGCATATGTTACCCATAAATCTTTTTTATAATTTGGCTATGTCTTAAAATGAGCTCTTTAAAGAGTTGACCTGTGTGGAGTTGAAACAGAACAGAGGACCTGCTATACTTCTGTTTTGACTCTAAATTTTATTACTCAAGCCAAAGAGTTTCTATTTGTGAATATCTATAGTTGATACAAATGGCCTCGTTGCATAGTAACCGGAAGTATTTAAAGAAAAAATATTGTGACTTTAAGGAATTGATCCACTGATTTTTCCTATTGTTTCTGACTTCCTGTACAGGCTGTACATTTGAATACACCATCACTGAGCACACTGTTAATAAATGAGTGAGCAAATATAGCCTATGGGGCATATGATTAAAAAACATAGCAAACTTCTATTATGTAAGCCTTATCTTACTTGAATAACGTTCCAGTGTCAGAGTGTAGACCGGAGAGACATCAATGCTTTTGTTAGTACTACTATCATCGTTTCACCACTGCAAGTTCATTTTGCATGGATGTACTAATGCATCTAATTTTTAATTAATGCATAAATACATTTCTTAGCAATAATTAGCAGAGATGGCACGGATAAAGTAAAAGGTTTATATCAAATGATCAAATCAAAAGCATTACACTTTGAGTGTTTTTGCCCTCTGGGTGCTGTAATGTTAACATCCTTTTGCGGTAACAGACTTATTTTGCGGTCTCGCTGAATGGCATTGGACTGGATCCAGAAACTCCATTAGTTTGCAAAACTACATTAGAGGACTCTTGGCAATGGCAAATTACAATTGTAATATAAAAGCATCATAAAGAAATGAAGTAAAATACTAAACGTCAGACAGATATATTCCAAAATAACCATCTCTTCCAAACCGAGCTGCAGGGACTTTAATGTTTGTCGTTGCAGTTTTGTTAGATGTTTGCCAGGAAAGAATGCTGAGTTTCCTCGTAGAGGCAATTATTTCATTGTTTCACTAAAATTATCTGAAAAAAGTCCCTCATTTCTATAATAATACATTATGATGGATGTGCAAGGTTTGCCATTAGTCATCATGAAATGTGCCTTTAGCTATCAGTATCTCGAGCAAGGTCAGCTGAAATTTGTGTTTGTAACCGAGCAGGTTTAGAACAATGACTATTCAGTGCCTTTAGACATGCTGTTCATATTTAAATTATGTACGTCTCCCAACAGGCTGCAGAGTGTTTTTATCATTTTAACAGTAAACATGCAGTTAAAACTGTATTTAGTTTAGAGTGTTTAATTATCATATGATTATGTGATTGTCAGCAGTGAACATTTGTGCAAATGAGTCCTGGATAGCTTGTTAAAAAACATTAAAGAAACAGTTTACCCCAAAATGAAGATTTGCTGAAAATTGACATCCAAGATGTAGATGAATTTGTTTCTTCATCTGAAATTTAGCATTGCATAATTTGAACTTGCTCACAAATGGGTCCTCTGTAGTGGATGTGTCACCAGACTGAGAGTTAAAACTGATAAAAGCATCACAATAATTGACAATTAATAAACATGACTGAAATGCAAGTGATGAAATGCTGCGTTTATTCAAATCTATAAAAAAAATTTAATTGTGTATGGCATGAGAGTGAGTAGATTTTAGGCAAATAAAATTTTTTGGATCAACTACTCCTATACATTATTAATTAAATGACATACTTTTAAATAGAATTAGACATTGAAAGTTTAAAGAAGACATTGACAGTTTGAGAGCAGGCATTGACACAAAAGTCTGACATTGAAACAGAATTTAAAATTCTGATGGAAATCCAAATAATAAAATCTGAAAACAATGCCTAATGCCCCATGAGAATAAATCAGCAGAAGTTAAATTCACATAGACTGTGACATAATACACCATAACACCATTTCTTTCTAAAGAACTGTTTGTGGGAGACTTGAAATTTGAATAATTTATCCTTCAGAATTATGTATAATGACTTCAGGCATCTTCATTTCTTCAACAGCCTGCTCTTCTTTTCTGTCTTTACTCATAAACCCAAGCATGATATGTTTAGGCATTATTCTGGAAGCATGATATTAATTATTGTTTGTTGTAGTGGCATGATAGAATTATTTCTTGGTTTCACGATCAGCTCTGTGACCTTAGTGTCTGCCACGAAAGGTCTTCGGAGAGAAAACATCTGGAGTCAGATTCAAAAGCAGCCTAAAGTGGAATATATTTAAAGAAATCTTATTATCTTTGCCAAGGGTTTTTTGACTCACATTAATGACAAGAGTTAGTCATCATGATCCAGAAAACAAACATACGGTGCATTTTCTTTTGATAGCTTTGTATCAATGTCTAGTAAATAACCATGTTACATTGTGTCTCATATATACATACAGTATGTCATTATTGGTTAAACTAGATGGCTCTCAGTGTGTTGATGTGAAATGTGACTTAACCTGCATGATGTCAGTGATGGGCGAGTAATAATGTCAGCGGTCATTTAGAGTAAATACATGACCTACAGATCAATTCTTTTCATAGTGAATTCTAAACAGAACATAACAAAAAAAAATTAACTAATGGTTAGAGATGCATTTAGAAGGGTGTAGAGCTTTGTTTTAAATTGTTGTTTGGCAGTGAGGGCAGTATTAATGTAGTTTGGTAACATATTACAATAAGATTAAGTTAGCTAATTTAGTTAGCATTGTACAATGTTGAAAAAGATTTATTTTTTAAACACATTCTGTTGTTTGGAGCTTTCTATTCGTCTAAAAAAAATATATTTTTATAGCAATAGCTAAAAATACATTGTATGGATCACAATTTTTTTTTTTTTATGCCAAAAATTATTAGTATATTAAGTAAAGATATTTTGTAAATTTCCTACCATAAATATATTAAAACTTAATTCTTGATTAGTAAGATGCATTGCTGAAAACCTAATTTGGACAGCTTTAAAGTGATTTTCTTAGTATTTTGATTTTTTTAGATTTTCAAATGGTTGTATCTCAGACAAATATTGTCCTATCATAATAAACCATAGCATAAACCATAAAACCAATGGAAAGCTTATTAGAATAGAATCAGCTCTTAGACAATGTATAAATCTCAATTTTGAAAAATGTACACTTATGATTGGTTTTGTGGTCCATGGTCACATATATTTGAGAAAAATATGTTATGTTTGTATTTTAAATATATTTATACATAACATAAACTATATTAAATTAAATAAATACATGTAAATACATAACCTTTTATTCTGGATGTGATTAATTGCGATTAAATAGTTTGACAGCACTAAGTAAAATCTCATACTATTTTAAAATAGTCGTGTATATTAATAAATTGTAGCACTTCAAGCTGTATGAATTAATATATTATTACTATTATATTACTATGTTACTGTTAGCCTAGATTTAGTAAATGCTGCAAAAATGTTATTCATTGTTACTTCATGATACTTCATGTTACCAAACTGAGCTTATTGTAAAATGCTCCATTTCTATTCATGGTGAATAAGTATATGGATAAATGTGAGCAATGATCAAAATTTGGTAAAAAAAAAAAAGATTATTAACAGCATATATTAGCTTGGCTTTAATTTTAGATGTGTAACTTGAAGTATGATTAAACCTAATGTGGGTGAAAATTATCATAAGAGAATTGAGTTGAGTTGAGGGTCTGTAACATGCCTGGAAGCTGGGCATCTAGAATTTTTTTTTTTTTTTGAGCGTGTTTGTGCTTATCATGGGAACAGAGGATATCCATCAAGCCCTGCAGCTTGGCTACTGAGAGCGAGGAGGTGGATCAGACAGCCAGCTGCAATTACATCTCTTCCCGAGTGGGACTTCCACAGAGAAGAGAGAGAGAGAAAGAGCGAGAGGAACACACACAAACACAGTGTTTCTGAAAGCGAGGGAGGGAGGGAGGGATGGAGAGGGATACCACAGGCACTTTACTCTCTTTAAAAGGCAAAGCGTGCAAAAAGTGGAACAGCTGCCCTGACAGTGTGACGATGGATATATGCTGCTGCCGTTCAGCCTCATATTCTTTTTTCTAATTTTTGAATGAGAAGATGGACAGTTTATTCACGTTGTACTGATTCACTTGGAGTGACTGGCAAAGGTGCTGAGCAGCAGTAGGACTTGAAAGACTGGATGATTGGCTTTCCAACTTTGAAGGATGGAAAAAGTGAGAGAAATGTGAAGACCAGTCAGGCTTTTATTGGAAGTCACTAAAGAGATACGCTCTGAAAGTGAAGCCTTCAAACTGATGGAAGAGAAGCGGTCCACCTCAAGATGGATGAGAGTGTTGGCTGTTATTGTGAGCAGTAGGTGAGATGAACAGTGGCGTTTAGGCAGCTATCTGTATCTGTATGGGGCAGAACTATGTCCTTTAGTGCCAGAGGCAGCGTTTCTCAGGAGGGGGCGCAAGGGAGCAATGAGTGGAAAAACACACGGGTCAAGAGGGCTGTTCGCATCTCTAGTATTGTCGCACAAGAGGTGAGTTACCAAGGAAGGTACTGTTTGTTTTTGCTGCTTGATAAACACTGCTGTGCAAAGGTTTAGGGTCAGTAAGAATTTCGTTTTTTTGTTTTTCATTCTTTTATTCAGCAAGAACACATTAAACTGATCAAAAGTGATAGTAAAACTAGAATGTTTTAAAATACATTTAAACAGATTAAAGTCTGTGTGAAGTTGATATTAAATGTGTGTTCTGTGTTTGTCACACAACAGAAAAATGTGTTATTAACCACCCAGCCAAATTTGAATTCTAAAAAAAATGCGAAGTAAATAAAATAAGGTATCAAAATCTAATGGCATCTTTCATCAAGCAGCTTGATTTAAACAAAGAGACCAAGCTCAGTTGTTTTGTAAATTATAGCAACCACTTAACGTGAAGAAGGCTAGATAACAGACTGTAGGCTATAGTATGACAGTAACTCATTATTTAACAGACGAACCACTGATGCTTATGCGCTCTAATTATTATGTGTGTGTTCGACTAGAAGCAGCACTGCGCAGAATGATCAGTGTTTGACATCAAAGTACCACAAGAGTAATTCAAAACATAATGAGCGTCTGCTCTCTATAGCTCTCACTGTACTGATGTCACACAGCGATCAGTCTGTGCAGTCAGTGCTGCTTCAAGTCCAACACAGCTCTTATAGATTCGCCGGAGGCACAGTGATTGGTGGCTCCATTACATCACCGAAATTCAGTTAAATGCAGTCTTGCTGAAAATAAAAACACCTTTCAACAATTTTTTTAACATCTTATGATTCCAAATATTTCAATGGTATGTGGAATGTGAATTTCATATTCACTGCAGTACATTCATAAAAATGAAAAAAAGATTGCATTTTTCCTTTTTAAAATTACTGAATTATTTCACATTATTATTTACTTGAGTTTCACCCAAAAATAATAGTCAACAAGAGGTTGAATAATGATTCCAGAATTTCATTTTGAGGTGAACTATCCCCTGTAAGTGGTTACAGTAGGATGTGCCTGTTCCTATATTTAATGTGATGAAAACACAGAGCATGAACACTGGCACCGGACAGAACACTGGCATTTGTCTCTGCCCAGATTCTTGTGTTGGTGACGTGTAAGATTGGTGTAGTGGTGTCAGAACTGGGCTCTGCTCACCACAGTCACAGCAGTCAGGTCAAGCACCCTACATTCATCTCAACACAAGGATGCCCTTAACTGCCACACCACCATCTGTGAGGCACCGAGACAATCGCTCACTGCAAATGGTTGTGCCCTATGGGCTGTAGCTTCCTTGGTCGATGATTGCCCTTTCTGACTGCTTCCCTGTGAGATTAACGTCTATGTTTCAAATGACAGCTCTCTTCTTCAGTTCAATATGTCTAAACCTTGTACCTGTGATGTTTCTTCACAGCCAGATCAGGACTCTCTGGAGCTGGATATTGGCTGGTTGCTCTATGAAGGCTGCTGAGCAGCACTGTTAATTGATTTAAGGGAGATTTTTATGTACCTCAGTAATGGTCTTTTAATGGAGGGTCTTTCTGTGTGAGGACTTCATGTCATAACATTGGTGGACAGCTGGCACGAGGTAGGAGATCAGGAAAGTTTTCATCTTGAAGCATGTATATGCCTGAAACAATGCACAAGGGATATAGCATAGGTTAATGTTCTGTAAAAAAGAGCAAAGGTTACAGGAAGATCAGTTTTTTTACCTATATATATATATATCTATATATATATATATATATATATTAGTGCTCTCAACCAATTAATCATAATTAATACATAACGCATTAATACATAATTACATAATGCGGATGAATACAATATTTTACCATGTACCCCAAATATTCTTTAAGTTAGGGGTTACCTGATATGGGTTTTCACAGGATTTATGATAAATATGATAAAACACAGATTCCTTGCCAACATATTGCATCCAATCTGATAAATTAAAAGTGTGTCTACTTCAGGTTTCAATGCATAGAGGTAATAGACGTCTTGGCTATAGATCAAAGCTGTAAATTGTCTGGTGAGTCAGTGAACAAGGAGCCAGTAGAACAGTTTTTTATGGTTTGTTGGAGCTTCATTGCAGTTCTGTCCCAGAAGGCTATTTTGAGTCCCAAGGCCGGTTCCTTCACCCTCACGTCCTCTCCCTTTCCTACCCCTGCTGTGTTCTCATCTCACACTGGCCTTGGACAGACATGTCCACCCCTTCACCCGGCAAACACACACATCTAATTCACAAGGACAGTGTAATCATGCCACAGGAGCCAAATATATTTGCACCAATTTTGGGAGACATGGGGAAATTAAACATGATGTGAAATATAACAATTGATTATATGTAAATGCAAGCAACAGATTTGAATTATGAAGTGAATTGTTTACAGCAGTTGCATAAAAAATATCTGCAAGCTGCATTTAAAATGCTGGTCACACCTGTGGAAAGCAAAAAATAGCATTGTAGCAATGACCATTAGATCATCATCCTGCATCAAGACCACTAAACCTCACTGTGTTTCTGCAGCAAATACACTGCAATGGTTTCTTTTTTTTTTTTTTTTTTTTACAGAGCAGCTCTGTGTGGTGATGAGAACTACAAATGAATAAATAAAGAGATATCTAAAGGTGCTCTTTGGAGACAGCAGCCTTGTAATTTCATGTGAGATGATGCTGGATAATCAGCACTGGGTAAATCAGGCCTTGAGATGAGGAACACAGAAGGATTTGGGCTTGATTTATTATATGAGCTGACAGAAATTCAATAATGGTAATGCACATTTCTGCAGGTTCATCTTCAAGAGAGTTGAAGTATTGATTGAAGGTCTCAAAGTTAACTCCTCCTGTACACTGGATATTAATAAATCAAGGAAGAAAAACTTTTTATTAGAGATAAAATATAATTAGCATTTTTACAGAACAGCTTAATGGGTGGACTTCAAGAGACGAAGTCACACTATTTACTGTTTTGTCAAATTTAGCAATTTTGTATCAATGCATTTATGTTTGTTTCCTTTTTTTGCCTTTATATTTATTAATGGAACAACTTCTTTGTTTTAAGTAACTTAATAATAAATCTGCCCAGATAAGACCTGTCTTAAATGTATGTAACAATACTGGGCCGGGACAACTTGCAAGAGACCCATGAATATTTTTTTTCCTCCTCGGAGCATTTATTTACACAAGTAGCATGCATTGTTGGCAATTTTGTCAAACTGTCTTTCCCTCCCTTTCAAATGTCATGTAATTTATTTTGAATAAAAATAATCAAAAAGTTAAAAATAAAGTAACAGGTAGGGTTAGGGTAATTGTAGGGAAGTTTTTATTGTCCCTATAATGTGACATCCATTTAATAATTTGAGTTAATTAATTTATTAATTTGAATCATTTTTTAATTAAAACAATAATTTACACTCAATCCCCCGGTTTCACAGATGAGGCTTAAGCCTAGTCCTAGACTAAAATGTAAGTCTTGGCTGTTTCAACTGAAACAAACTTGAACTGACTGATCTTAAAACATTAAGTGCCGTTGTCTTGTCTCAAGATGCACCCCAGTAATGTTTTTCTCTAAACATCTTTATAAAAATGACTCAATTGTCCTAATTGAACTATGGCCTTATCCTGGCTTAGTCTAGCCCTGTCTGTGAAACTGGGCCAATATGTTATTATTACATACTCTTTTATAATGTACTACAATCATGAGGTGCAGATAATTGCCACTATTTGCAGTAAGTATTATAAATAGCAGAATATCCTGCTATTTTAACATAGTGAAAATAGAATCTATAGCCATTTGCACAGTGTAAATAGGATCTATTGCAGTTTGTATGTAGTGTAAACAGCCATATATAAGTTCAGTTTTCTCCTCAACTATTATCCTCTCTCTCTCTCTCTCTCTCTCTCTCTCTCTCTCTCTCTCTCTATATATATTTAAGTGACTGGCAGCCATACTGCATCTCAATCAGAGCAGTAGCACAAACAAGACTTTCAGTTTCAAAAATGGCTTTACCTCAAAGCTTTTGAATTTTTTTTTTTTTTTTTACATCAAAGTGTTTTAAAGCAATAGTTGCACAGCACAGAGCACAGCAGTAGAAGGACTGCAAGATACCAGAGAAGCAACCACTAAATGGAAGTAGAAGTCAGCAGAAAAGAAGCATAGATATAGGGGGGGTGGACAGGTCCTGGATCCCATGGAGAGCAGCTCCTGAGCTCACCGTTCTCCAGGACTGCTAGAGGAGTCAGGGATTCTGCCACTTCAGACGTGAGCAGTGGCGTTCGGAAGATTATTTGTGGATCATGATTCTGACCTTGGTGCTGAAGCCATTGAACAAGCTCTTCCAGTCCTGTGCTCTTTCTGTTCAGCCTCAGCCTTCACTTCAGACACACATGCCTTGCAAACAAAGCTCCCAGAGCCTCTGCTTTTGGGACAAGACGAGTCCCATTCTTGGCCAGGAGAGCAGAGAGGTAAGAGCAGCCAGAGACTTTGAGGCTGAAATATGTATTTATTCATGTGGATTATTAGTTTAGAGGGTTAGTCGTTGTTGTCTGTTCATGTTTTGCTTGTTCCTCAATTTAATGAGTGCTGAGGCAAGTCATGGATGGAAACTACACCAGCCTTTTCATAGATTTTTAACCTAGTTACAAAAATAGATGCATGAATTAAATATAATTAATCTGGAAGCTAACTGAGATTTTGATTTTATGAGGCATTTAGTGCAGGCGTTATTTGTGAGGACAAGCATCAGTGGGATAAGGTCTTTTGATTAAGAAAATAGCCTGACTTTGATTTCCATAAACAAATTAAGTCTAGAAGATCTGTTTTTTCTCCCACTTGCTTTTCAGTCTGCTGCGGATGTATTTCTTCATCCTTATGGTACATAATGAGCAAGAGAAATATTAGATTAGCATAAATGAATTATGATTCTGCTTCACCGGCCTTTGGTAGAATAAGTTCAAGGCTGTCGTCAAACAGAAAGTCATTTGAACTTTATTTACATTTAATCTGAAGCACTAAAAATATTTGTACCTACGAGTTCTGAAGAAAAGTTGGTGTGTTTATAATTGGTGTGTTTATTAGTATAATCAAGGCAGTAAATTGCAAGTAAAAGTGGTTAAACTCTCTCACTGGAGCTTTGAGCAAATGTGTAAACACTGGTCACCTCTTTAGGGGCCTGGAAAAAATAATGAGAGGAGTTTGCTGCCTAAGAGGGTGTTTACAAGTGTAAAGCATTAATATTCTCCCTGCAGTGATGTGTACTCAGTGGATATCAGTGGAGAATAAACACGGCTTCATTACTTCACCCACACTGAGTTACAACCCACTCAGTTCCTGTCAGAAACATGATAATATTTCTGTCCTGCAGCGAGCTTTGTAAAAGGTTTGGAAAAATGGGGAAAATGGACTAAACAGTTTCTGGTTTAACTGGCTGGTCTACAAAAACTATGAACATTTTTTACAACTGTTGATAAAATCATCTCAGAAAATCTTCATGTCCTAGAAATAAGTTAAAAAAAATAAAAATGAGAACAAAGGATTTGGATTTTTGCAAAAACCATGAAACTTGGGTGAATAATAGGTTCAAAAGAACAGCATTCATTTTAAATATAATTAGTTTAATCTTTTTAAACAATATAATGTATCTTTGCTTAATAACCATGTTTAATAAAGTATAACATTTTTTTCAAAAATAGTCATTGATTGTTTAAAACATATATATTATGTCATTGTAATTGTCCAAATGCTTTTGCCGCTGATTTTCAGCAGAAAAGGGGTTTGTATCTGAAGCACGTATACATCTAAACAGTCATAATTCATCACATTAATCTGAAAGGAGCTCTCATTGTGAAGTATATTTGTCCTCAGGTGCTGTCTCTGGGTGCAGATGTCCTTCCTGAGTATAAGCTCCAGGCTCCCCGAATCCACAAATGGACCATTTTACACTACAGCCCCTTCAAAGCAGTCTGGGACTGGGTCATCTTGCTACTGGTCATCTATACGGCCATCTTTACACCTTACTCGGCTGCGTTCCTGCTCAACGACGAGGAAGAGGCTGCCATGCAGCGCTGCGGTTACTCGTGCAGTCCACTCAACGTGGTGGACCTGATCGTGGATATCATGTTCGTGGTGGACATTGTGATTAACTTTCGCACAACCTACGTGAACAGCAATGATGAAGTGGTCAGTCAGCCCGGCAGAATAGCTATCCACTATTTCAAAGGCTGGTTCCTCATTGACATGGTGGCTGCCATACCTTTCGACTTGCTCATTTATCGCTCTGTAGAAGATGTGAGTAAACTCATTTAGTTTTTTCATGAAAAATGGAGATTTGCTAAAACTACTCACCCTTAGGGCATCCAAGATTTAGATGAGTTTGTTTCTTAATCAGAACAGATTTGGAAAAATTTAGCATTATTACATTACTTGCCCACCCATGGATCCTTTCGAGGTGCCGGCAGAATGAGTAATAATAAAATCCATCAAGACATTTTTAACTTAAAACCATTAATTCTGGCTTAAATACAAGTGTACTATCCATAAAATAGCTTTCTCATTCTGACGGCACCCATTCACCGCAGAGCATCCATTAGTGAACAAGTGATTTAATGATAAATGTCTTCAAATCTGTATTGTTATTGAAATAAACTAGATTTATTTTTTATGAGGCTGTTATAGCCTCTGCTAACCATCTTTTAACCTTTGAATCCTCATTGTTTTCCTGAATTGATAGACGACGACTCTGATTGGTCTGTTGAAGACTGCTCGGCTGCTGCGATTAGTGCGTGTGGCACGTAAACTTGATCGCTACTCTGAGTATGGAGCCGCGGTGCTCTTTCTCCTCATGTGCACCTTTGCACTAATTGCTCACTGGCTGGCCTGCATCTGGTATGCTATTGGGAATGTGGAGAGGAACGGCCCGTCTCGGATCGGTTGGCTTGATTCTTTGGGTGAACAGCTGGGGAAGCCGTATAATAAGACGAATCCTGCATCAGGACCCTCTATTAAAGATAAATATGTCACTGCCCTATACTTCACTTTCAGCAGCCTCACCAGCGTGGGGTTTGGAAACGTCTCCCCAAACACCAATTCTGAGAAGATCTTCTCTATCTGTGTCATGCTTATTGGAGGTTAGTGTTCATTTAAATGTCAGCAGAACTGACTTCTTTTTTCCAATTTTGAAATTTGCAGTTGGGTAATACTGTATGAGGTCCACTAAAAGTAAAAAAAAAAAAAACTGTAATTAAATTTTTTCTCTGGCATCAATACATCATGTAGGTGTACATTGACATTCAAAAGGCATTTTTTTGTGTATTCATACACAAAAAAATCTAATTGCTGGTCGTAATACACACAAATGACAAAATGGCTAGTTGTTAATGGAGTTTTGTTCACTTCATTGCAAAAATCAGCTAGTACGGTCTTGAAAAATGCAAGCGACTTTCGTTATTTATGATATTGATATTTGTTTATTTCATATTTACATGATTCAGTAATATTATCAACATTACATAAAAAGACTGTGTGAAATTTTTTGAAGTATGCTTCCTCTGTGTACAGTTAGAGTAAACATCTTTATATTTAATGCACATGAGCTTAACCAATATATGTGTGGGTCTGTTGACATCATGTTATGTTTTCATTATTTATGAGGATAACAGAAGCATGCTGAGTGGATGTGAATTTCTGTTTTGAAAGCTCTGATAAGTAAAAAATAAAGTTATATTGCTGACCCCAAACTTTTGAACAGTAGTGTATAAATATCACAAAAATATAATTTAATAATATAATATAATATATAATCATTTTAATATTCAATGTGAATTTTTATTTATTTTTTAGGATTAATATTGTAATATTTTTACACACAAATAGGTTTTTATACATGAAAATATATAGCTACCCTTATATTTTAGGAATGGGGGTCCCTCACAAGGAGATTATGATATTTGAGGCTCTTTTATTAAAAAACCCCAGGTCTAAACTTTCAATAAAACAAAATTTCTGTGGTCTTATAAAAGCCTATTTATAAAGAAGCAATAATAGTAAACTTGACTAGTAGACATGGCTTTTGGGGCCATTTTGATGACTTAAGGTCTTGGAACACTGAGTCCAATTTTTTTTGGCATAAAATAAATATGACCTCATGTTGTGTCAATCATGTTTACACACTGCCTCATCTGTCATAAAAAATTCAGACCAGGTTTGATTTTCTACGTTTTGAAGTGAGTCAAGACTTCTCTGAAAGAAAATGTTTGTGTGTTGTTCTGGTCACAGCGCTGATGTATGCTAGCATATTTGGAAACGTGTCAGCCATCATCCAGAGGCTGTACTCTGGCACGGCGCGTTACCACACTCAGATGCTGCGGGTTCGAGAGTTCATCCGTTTCCACCAGATCCCCAACCCACTCAGGCAAAGGCTGGAGGAGTATTTTCAGCACGCTTGGTCCTACACTAACGGCATTGACATGAATGCTGTGAGTCACAGAGCCACATACAGAATAGCCCTCTTGTGAACACCTGGGCGTACTTTTATTTTTTCCACTTTGTTTATTTTTGCATACACACATGACAGAGCACATAACGTGGTACCATTTATCACATTAACCTGTGTTTTATCACATTGCAGGTGCTGAAGGGGTTCCCAGAGTGCTTACAGGCGGACATCTGTTTGCATCTGAATCGTACACTGCTGCAGAACTGTAAAGCTTTCAAGGGCTCCACTAAAGGTTGTTTACGTGCTTTGGCTATGAAGTTCAAGACAACACACGCTCCACCTGGAGACACCTTGGTCCATGCTGGTGATGTCATTTCAGCGCTGTACTTCATTTCTCGCGGCTCCATTGAGATCTTAAAGGGAGATGTGGTAGTGGCCATTTTAGGTGAGTGATAAATCGATAAGAGACAAGAAAAAAAAAATTTACCATCTCATTGTCATCAATATTATCCAGAATTAATATATATTCTATTACAGTGACACTTATCTTCTTTTCTACCGCCATTAGATTACATTAAATAAACAGACTGGATAAAACATTGTATTAGCTAATACGTTTTTATTTGGCAATGTGCTTTAAAAAATGAGGGAAAAAATGTCCTTCATGAATTTTTATGTTCAGTAAGAGTATACATCTTTATATTTAATGCACATGAGCTTCAACCAGTATGTATGTTGGTCTGTTGACTTCTAATAATTAGATTTTTTTTGTTTGTATTTGAAAAACAAAAGCATGCTGGATGTACTCAGATGTGATTTTTTTTTGTTTTACAACAGCTCTGATAAACGTTATGTAGTCGTGTATGAATATCTTTTCATCTTTAATAACATTTTATGGTGGTACTATATTTTTTCTACCCACCATTAGAGTACTTTTAGATAAACTTGAACAATAAAACAAATGAATCAAATTGATTGTGATTTTTATTTTTTTATTTTACAGTATTCATTCTTGGTCCACTTGAGATGTTTTAGAAATAAGAAAGCTGTTGTTGTATGGCTCCATCGTGTGGACATTTTATTATTTTTCATGCTGTGATTCTTTTAATGACACACAGCACCATCTGTTGTTGATGCATAAAAAACATCTGTTTTCTAAAGATGTATTAAATGACATACTAGCATACTGCATACTACTCTTAAGCCATGGTCACACTAGACTTTTAGCATGCAAAATTCCTTCAGACCCTCAAACGTTGTGGTATGACGTCACACCCTGCAAACTCTTTTTAAAAATTAAATCACTTGAACTAAAAGTGGAGTGTGACCGGCTCTGTACTGTTTTAGCCTAATATTGCAAAAATAGAATTGGGTGAAAATATGAATTCAAAGTGTTTAATGTCTTTTACCTGAGGAAAGATGCATTATGTTACTCAAAATCTCTTTCTTTTGGCTTATCCTCAGGCAAGAATGATATATTCGGAGAGCCCATTAACTTATATGCCCGTCCTGGAAAGTCAAGTTCTGATGTGAGAGCACTGACATACTGTGACCTGCATAAAATCCATAGAGATGATATCGTGGAGGTCTTGGACATGTATCCAGAGTTCTCAGACTACTTCTGGAGCAACCTAGAGATCACCTTCAACTTGAGAGATGTAAACTCGTGCATGCTTTCTTGAATATTCTTTCTTATGCTAGTACTTTAATAGTAGGTGCGCTTTTGAATGTTTGTCTTTATCTTCTCAACAGACTAATACTAATGCTGGGTCAATGAGCAGTGACACTGAAGATTCTGACCATGGCTGTCTTGACCATCACACACGGAGAGCAAAGCTGTTCTTCCAGTCCAAAAGAAGCTCTATCCCACAAGGTAAGAGCAAACACTGTGTGATAGCTTCTAGATTCTTTGACATTCTTGGATTTCATCTCTACTGCAATTTCTCTTAGTAGCAGATACAGAGAAGACTGAAGAAAATCTCAAGACGAATTTCAGAAATCAGAATTCAAGCAAGCAGCACAAGGATAGACAAGCTGCTCATCAGGACTCAGATATTTTTGGCTCCCAATCCAGCAGTGATGAAGAGGAAGAGACCCGACGGCCCACTGTGATAGTAGACAGATCTCAGAGCCGTATCACTAGCGTCAGCAACGCTAATAGAGACAAGAACCACAACAGCAGCAACTCTTTCAATGCACTGTCAGGTAAGATTCTGATCATGTGACTGACTAATCTCTTTCCTGTTAATACAGGCTTACTGTCTAATTTACAGTAGGTGTATTATATAAGTGTTATGTATTTGCTTACTTACCTGAAAAAAAGTGGACTAGGAAAAAAATTATGAGAAAAAGAATTACAAAGGTCTTAACATTTATGTTCATTTGAATGACATAACTGAATTTATTTTCAGTTGAGAAGTTAGTTCAGCCAAAAACTTAAGTTGTCATCATTTACTCACCCTCATCTCATTCAAAACCCATAAGACTTTCCTTCATCCTTGAAACATAAATGAAGATATTTTTTGATGAGCCCTGAGAGATCTTTGTCCCTCGATTTTGAAACTCCATTACTAAAACTTTGATGCTTCAAAAGGCTCATCAAGAGATATAAAAGAAATCCATACAAATTGAAAAAGTCTTATCTGAAGAGACACACATAGCTCATCAAATATGGTAAACATGAAGATCAAATTGCTTGCATGATATTCATGAACAAACCATTATTGGTTCTCGCATTTCAAGCAATCATGTTTGAGCTTCCATTTTGCCACATTTGATGCTCTGTATGTATGTGTTGATCAGTGTTTTTATGTGAATAAAAATCTAATTATATCTGTTTATAAAATGATTGTGTATCTTCAGAAGACTTGGATTAAACTGTTTGATTCATGTGGATTTACATTGAATCTAAATCTTTCACAGTTTATTAAAACATCTTTTTGTGTTTCAAAGATTGGAAACAACATGAAGGAAGGTTATGACAGAAGGTTCTTCTCTTTTTTTTGGCTGATTTAACACTTTTAAGGGGGTCATATGAAGCGATTTCAAATTTTCCTTTCTCTTTAGAGTGTTACAAGCTCTTTGTGCATAAAGAAGATCTGTAAAGTTTCAAAACAAAAGAGATATTCTTTATAAAAGTTACACATCCTCATCTGATATGTACACAGACTTGTACACATCCCCCTAAAACAGCTTGTTTAAACACGCCCAAACTTTGCTACATCACAAAGTGGGGGTGTGTTTTCATAACACCGCCCAAATGTTTACGCAAAGAAAGAAGGCAAAACTATTCTCACTGTAGTGTTGCTGTCGGTTGCTGGACTCGTTGTGTGTCATTGTGAAAGTGAAACTATGTTGTTTGTCATAGCACCGGCATTACCTTCTGGTAAAGGGAGTGGCATTTCTGCCAAATGCTTTCGGTATTCGGCCAATCACAGTGCACTGGATAGCTGGCCAATCAGAGCACACCTCTCACTTTTAGTCACTCTTAGCCTAAAGGTTTTGAGGGTTTCAAGCTTCCAAAAGAATGCATAAGCACCACACAGATACTGTAAAATATAAGTCATCATTTACTGATATTCTTTCAAACCACTGGGCTATTAACCATTACGGGCGATCGTTGAGTTAGTGAGAACTCAAAATATCAAATATGATTCATGAATGAATCATTTGGGCTGGTTGTCATTGTATGACAACATAAAGTTCAATATGCTTTTCACACAAATCTATTGACTCTAGAAGACTCATGGTGCTTAATGCTCCAGTGAAATAAGTCATCAGGATATTCAGGGACAACATGGGCGTGTGTAAATGTAATAAGCAGATTTTCGCTTTTGGGTGAGCTCTTGCAGTTAGAGCACAATTTTGACATTACCCTTATCTTACATTAGGTGCTCTTTCTGGGGTTTCTAACATCTTCAGCTTCTGGGGGGACAGTCGTGGCCATCAGTACCAGGAAGTACCCAGCCACAGCATGTCTTTACCCTCGTCTTCAGTGCCCTCTAATACTGTCCTGCACAGTGTTACCCATCGTCAATGCACAGAAGTAGAGAATAGACTGGAAATGATGCAGAGACAGCTCCACCGGTGAGATCCCACTGCAGTAGTGTTGTTATCCTTTATTCATGTACCTTGAGCTGTGTTTGTCATCTTGATTTTTTTTTTTGTCAAAGATTGGAGAAGCGCATGTCAACAGACATGGGAGCTATAATGCAGTTGCTTCAGAGGCAGATGGTGCTGGTGCCACCAGCCTACAGCTCTGTGACATCCCCTGTAGAAGCATCTCCAAATCCACCCAAACCAGGCCAGAAACTGGTCCATCCTGTCAACCCTTTAGAGACAAAAACACCAGCCATTCTCTCTCAGGTATTTCACAAACATTCAAACCACTGCCATCAATTTTCATCTAATCTCATTTGAGTCTTTAATTCTTGGATTTTTTTCTAGATACTTGACCCTCACGACTTTGCTGACAGTTCCAAAAAGTCCAGTGAAAGTCTTTCAGGTGCAATGGAGCTCCAGCTCCTGGACTCCTCCTTGCAGCCCTCCTCTGAGACTCCTTCTGGGGCTTATACAGGACGATGGCCACATAGCATGGGCCACAATGCAGCAAATGCCCCTGATTACCTTACAGCTCACACAGATCACCATACAGACAGAGCTGATCGAGGTAGTTATAGTTTTTTAGATGCGGAGCCTATTGGAAGTGTTCACCATCCACGGTCTGGACTGAGGTTAGATTTGGAGTGTTCAAGACGCCTATCATTGCCAGTGCAACATCACACAGAGGATGATTCCTCAATCCAAAAACGACATGGCTCTAATCCTTAAAACTTTTATTCAGCATCTCAGTGGAAAACAATACATGCATTCTGATGGACCACATCAATGTTTGCAAGATGTTTTAAAGACCTTCTACTTCAGGTTCAAATTAATTACCTCAGAAAGTAGAGGCACCATTAATGTCCCTGTAGTTTGGTACATTTGTGTTAGCTGGTCTAACAGTACTCGTGGTTTTTACCTGCCTCTCACTGAAAACGTTTTATTTTACAAAAGTGTTCTCTCGTTATTTTGAGGTGTCTATGTAATGATTTGTATTAGCATATCAGTTTTTTTAACAGTGTGGTTTTGTGTTGAATTGATTGTTGTTTGGAAGCCTTGGACATAATGTAGCAATACACTGGAAAGTCCCATCAGAGTATGATTTATTAGGGTTTAAATGGTCATATGGAAATTTTATCTCAGGTGGAGGAACCCGAAGCTCATCTCTAGTAGCTGAAATTACCTCAGAGTGAGTGATTCCAGGGAACGGCGGTGAATCCTGCTGAATAACATGCCATGACTGAAAGCATGTGTTTATATGTTTCAAGGCCATTCATCGCACAAATTTTCCCTTGAGAATATGTTATCACTCTATATATGTAATCATTAGTTTGGCCGCAGGGTCAAAAAGTGTTAAATGTGATTTAGACAATTTATGAATGAAAATCCATTTTGATCATAATCCATATCATTAGTGCAATTAGTGTCGAAATATACATATGTAATACATAATATAATCAGTTAGCACTGGTTCATGCCAAACACATCCAGTAGTAAGCCATACTATAAATGTGAAAGATATTTATAAGGAATGTGATTTACAGAAAGAGTATAGCTTGAAATGTTCATATGTATTATAACATGTAATTTATTGCAATCCTAAGTAGGAATATTTATTGTTAGCTTACTATAAATTGATTATTGTGCATATTTTTCGCTTATTAACTTATAATCAGATTCACACTGAATAAATTATTTACATAATTCACAAGTCTTTTGAAGTTTATGAAGGGCGTCTAATCTGACTGAATGAAAGAGCCGTCAGCCTTTCCCTGTGTTTCTCTGGTGTCAAAAATAATGTTTTTTTTTCTTTTTCTAAATGTCACCACCTCTGCAGTGCTGCTGCCAGCAAACACCAATGAAATCCATTTTCAAGGCTTTGATATTTATGTCAGTTGATTCAGTCCATAGAGCTAGAGGGGAAACTGAAAGTCTACAACTGCTAAATTAAAACAGGAAGTCAGTGTGAGACTAAAAGTAATGCGTATCCTTTTGCTTATTGCTACTTCTTGTTTTGCTCTCAACCTAATCTATAACCGTCTATTGAAATATCTTTTCAGCATCAAACAAGCATAAGAAAAGGCTCACCTTAATATTTAAAAATGAAAATATCCATACAGTAAACACAGTTTAACCTGGCAATATGGCTTTAAGACCACTATATATATAACAAGAAGGAAAATTCATTGAACTGTTTATTCAAGCCTCGCTCCCAAAATGAAACCCAGGTTCAGTCAGTGTAATAGGAAACCAGCAGAAAGAGACACACCCATTTACAAAAATAAAGGGAGTCCTGCACTTAGCCTATTATTGTTATATTTTTATATTTATGCTCCTTAATTATGTTCCAGAACCGGATAAACAGCACAATAGAGGAATTCCGTCCTTCCACAACACTTGATGCTCTTTTACACTCGCAGCCTCTTTTTGTAAGGGTGTCATAAATGTATGAGGTTACATTCAGGAGATTTTCAAATGCATTTTCGCATAAAGGACAGAAAACTACAAGGGTATCACGTCTCATCGGACAGTCTGATGTTCCTCAATACAATGTCATCGGTCTGATGCCCAAATAGATCTATTCAGTGCCAGTTCAGCGCGCTGCTGCTGATGTATTGATTGGCGAATCTCTCTGCCTCTCATCTGTCATCAGCATACTCATTGTGTCCATTAGCTGTCCATCAATACCGGTGGGGGACGTATGTAAGTACCGAGAGGATGCTCAAGTCCAAGTGCAACATAGTTGAATAGCGGAACGAGTACAATTTTCCTGAAATGTGATTGGTCTAGAGAAATAAGGGGCGGGGCGTCGCGCTGCGATCACAGAGGCGCACTGTACGAGAGGGCGGATCTGACTCTGCACATCGGCCAACACTACAGCGTACTGAATTTTAAAAACAACAACAACGGGTAAGTGCACTTTGACATTGTCATTAGCGCTTACATTATACAACATCACTTTAGGATATGTCTATGCATTAAAATAGCCTACGCGCAATGAAGACAAAACGAATCGGCGCGCACGCGTAGATTGTGATGCAGTCGCAGTCTCTGCTTGACAGGCGTTAGTTATTGTTCCTTACACGCGAGATAATCGCGCAATGTAAATAAAGAGTGTCCATGACTCATCGCTCTTTCGTTCCCAAACGTTCCCAAACACGTCGACCTGCCGAGATTTCTTTGTTTGGGCACTGCCGCAGTTTGGATGCTCAGGACAGGTGTCCTCCGCAGCAGCAAACCTCTATAGAAAAGTACTCTAGTTATATAACTTCAGTACAGTGCCACATATTGCTTCAACATTGTAGACATTGTGGGATGATGAAATCGTGCGAGGTTCCTTATAAAAGACGTTTTGAGCTTTACACCCCATATTAACTGCAAGCGAGCGACGCGACAAACCAGAACGCGTCTGTTATAATAAACGAAGCTGGTTTGATTGCATCAAGCGCGTTCTAGTTTGTCGCGTCGCATCGCATTGTTCTCATTCATACTGGGTCTGTGCATCGCGTGCTCGGCTCTCTGCAGTGCACCTCTTCAACATGCCTCATGGACATGCGTCATTCTGTAAAATGCCATTTAAATGGTACACACGATCAGGAACCGACGCATTGAGGGTCATGTGTGGATGTCTGGGACGGTGGGAGACGTTCATATGTGTTATGAAACGTATCTATTCCCGCATGGCCTCTTTTCCTCGTATGATATTCTGAATTGTTGAATTCTAGAGGGACAGAGGAACAAGACTTTGACCACACCCCCCTTAAGTCTTATTCCTTATTCAGTTATTATATCCTTCTTTGCACTGGCTTTGTTTGCTTTGCATACAGGTCATGAACAAATGTCAGCAGTGTTTATTCAGGTAAAGCTGGTGTGAAGGACAAGGAGGTGTCCTTCTTGAGTCTGTATTCTTGTCTGTATTTTCTTATTTTTGCATGTAAACTGGGACTGCTATGTTTAAAGATTGATTTGCTTTTAAAAATCAGGATTAAATATAGCACTGATTAATGCCACAAAGGTTGTTGTCATTCTGCAAATGTTTTCATTTGCCTGACATCATAGTGGGCGTAATTGTGCTTTAACATGTAAATGATCTTAGGAACAACATAAATAATACACTGGTAAATAATAATGTTCCTCTCAAACAAAAGCCTGTATAAATAAAATAAAATCACTCTCAAGTATTTTGTATGTTTTTATTGATTTGGTTTTGCAAAACAATCTATATTATACCTGTTCTGATGGATTATGATCATTAATCATACTATTTTTATGAGCTGCAACATTTAAAATCTACAAATTTTATTATAACCTAATTGTATATATATTTATATATAGAACTTACATTGATCTCTTAAAAAACTATATATTGTTATAAAGGTCTAAGGCTACCACTAAGTCAAAATCTACATCATAAAACAGGAGTTCTGACCTTTGTCACAAAAAGTCGCTTCCCTATCGTGATCAAATGAAAGCTTAAAACCTCAAAAAATCAGGCATTGCATTACCATGGAAATGGTACTTTAAAATCATATTATAAAATGTATTTGTTAATGAATTTTAACAGTTTAACTTAGTGCACATTTAAAATAGTGCACATTTATGTCTATATTCATAAAAGGGGGTGAAATTTAAGGGGTTAGTTGTTTTTGTTATTTTGATACATGGTACATGTACACATAGTTTGGTTGTAATGCCAGAAAATACCTAGGAATCAAGTCTGGGAATACAAACCTTTTTCTGTGCTCCATCATTAACATGAAAATGTCTTTTAGTGAACAACAAATCATTCAGTAAATAAAAAAAACCAACTTGTTTTATGTACATATAGAGTGAACCAACAGTGTCATCATATGTTGCTGGGAAAGGGAAGCTCTGTAAGATGGCATGCTGTTTTCTGGACAGCTGTGATTCTGGGGTGTCAGGTCAGGGCCTGCCGGCCTGTTGTGATGCCACGTACCCGTCATACATAATCTTCATTCCCCTCACTGACGGCCTCTGACTCTAATCCGCACAGACACCCCCCCTCCGCTGTTGTGCTGTGACCATGGGCAGGATGTTTATAAGGGGGACCAATAGCACTCCCCATTTTAGGATGATGATGTAAGCTGAGGGTGAGAAGTATACAAGATCATATTTTGTTACAAAAATATCACGTTAGCTGATAATAATGCAATGCTACAATCCAACTCAGCAGTTTGACAGTTTAAGGTGCCTTATTTTTGCTCAGAATAACTAAGAGACAGACAGAGACTGGTAGCGGCGCAGATACATAAACCCTGTCACAATGAGTGGCAGCCAGTAACTGCATGCTCAGTGGCTTTGGCACACAATGGAACACATTGAGCCAGACCCCCATCCCACGTTCTGTGTGCATTCATACAGGAATGGTTGGAATACAGCGTTTACACAGCAACACAAATGGCTGCCAAATGCCAGCCCAGTAGTCTCTTCTCAAAAACTCTTGTGAGCTCGCCATTCTCCTTTAAACCGCACGAGGACAGAGCGTGCACTTCTGTCAGACTCTGTTTAGATTTGAGAGCCTTTGGCTTGAGCGACATTTGAAGAGATGCATCAATAAAAGTCTCAATATTAGTTCTTTTTACTTTATAGGGATAGTTTTACTATTTACTCACCCTCATATTGTTCCAAACCTGTATTCGGTTCTTTTTTCTGTGGGGCTTAAAAGGATACATTTTGAGGAATATTCTAAACCCATCATAGATTGTCATTATGGACAAAAATAATTCTTAATGTTCCAGAGAAGAAAGAAACTCATACAGGTTTGGAATTACATAAGGGTGAGTAAATGATGACTGAATGTCATTTTTGGGGTGGAGTATTCCACAATTGTGTCAAACCTGACAATCATGTTCTCCAGCATGATTCAGTGAGCATCTTGTGCTTCAGTGGAAGAAGAACATCTAGCTTAACTAACAGAGTCAAACGATCAGTGTCACACATTTACTTACTTGGTAGTAACCTAAAACAGTGCAGAACATTTAATATTTCCTCTTAATTTAAATGTATGTCATTTTCCATCCTAGCGGCTAGCCAGGACTTATCTGCTTAGTAACCATGGTAATCTCATTTTAGAAGTAGATTTTTTTCTAATAGTCAAGAATGAAGACAAGTATTTTCTTTAATAAAGCCTCAGATGTTCAGTCTCAGACCTTTGGAGAACACTGTACTTGCTCACACGCATACACCCACAGAGTTCAGGCCTCTTGAATCAAATGGATGATTTAAGCAAACAAGAGTGTCCCTCCAAAACAGAGAGTGATGGCTCTATGTGAGATGCCACTGTGTGCCAGGGCTGGTGACATCATGCAGGGCACAAAAAAAAAACTGCTGAATCACAGCAGGACACAGGGCCGTGTCAGAGCAGTGAAAGTGCAGGGATGTACCTGTGTCTCATTTGCCACGGTCTGATGAGTAAGCCTTAGGATACCGCACCATATGACCTGCCATATGACATTTTATTTCTCTCTGGTTTTAATAATACAGTATTGTTATTGTTATCAAATCTAAAACTTAATAAAAATTAAGGTAATTGAAATACAGCTGTTGGTGCCTATAGCCTTGTGGGCAGTGTGCTGACATTCAGCACCGTTGGGCTTCGGACGTCATGAGTTCGAGTCCTGGCTTGCAGACCTTTCCTGACCCCATCCCCATATCTCTCTACCACTTCACTTCCTGTCAGTTGTGATCTGTCCTGTTTAATAAAGGGAATAATGCCAAAAAAGAAATACAGCTAAAATAAAATAAAAATATTATATAAAACGTAAGGCATAGTTCACCAAAAAATTATTTTAATGATGTCCTTACTATTTTTCTTGGCCTTGAGCTTGGTAGTTGCATTGCGGTCTATGGAGGGTCAGAAAGCTCTTGGATTTTATCAAAAATATCTTAATTTCTGTTCCAAAGATGAACAAAGGTCTTACAGATTTGGAGGTTGAGTAATTTTTTGGGTGAACAATCCCTCTTAAAAAACCAACAACATCAAGTATAAGTATTACCACGGCAAATAACTAAAATGTATTATTATTCACTAAATAGTATTGAAATAATAATATTAAGTAAGTATATGTATTAATATTTAGTCATATTAATTCAATATTCTATCAAAAAAAAAAAATAAATAAAGCTAAATGGAAATTAAAAATGACAAAGAAACATAACAGAATCGCTGAAACCTAAGCTACAATTAGCTAATTAGCTATTAAAAAATAATAATAGTATGTAAACAATAATAAAAACACTGAAAAGGAAACCAGAATGTGGAAAGATTTCTGTAAGAATTTATTTTAAGGATTATAGCAGTCAAGTCTATTTTGCCAAATGTTTCGTTTATGTTGAGACGTTCTAATGTTACTGTACATCAATGTGTGCTGCTGTACAGTAACAGCTGATCACAGTAAGTGTTTTGGGATGATTTTGTGACGTCTGCAGTGGATTCTGTCCGGCTGACAAATACGAGGGGGAATCACTCTGCCTCTAATCCCTTCATTTTTTGGAGCAGCTGGGCCTCTTACCATCCATCAGGAATCAGGATATCAACAGAATTACATTTTACATCCATCCACATACAGGGGGATGGGGGAAACCAGGAGCGGTGGAAGAAAATGCAAAGCTGTGGATAAGTAATAAAAGTGAATAGGAAAGTGGAGATGGATTCTGGATAGGTTCTGGGGCAGCAGCATTTTAATCCCATGTTTAGCTTTGAACAGACTTGCATAATCACATTAATGTCTATACTGGATAGATCAAAACCGTTGTGGAGATTTGTTTGGCTCTTTACTCATTTGCCCCCTGCTGTCAAGATACACAGCGGCTTGATTTTTGGTTTGTTTGTTCGTCGCGCAACAGTGTTGCTGCTGTTTTTGGACCTTTGTTGAACAGGACAGTGTGTAATTGTGTTAATCTGGGTTCTCTGAATGTGGATAGTGTGACAGCTAGAGAAACAATGAGACACAGTTACTCATGCGATGGCAAACAAACACGTGCCTTGGGCTAGTGCACAATGACAAGCTCTCTGTCCCTTTCTTTCCCTCGCTATCCTTTTCTGAGTTTTCCTTCTTTATTTTCTCTCACTGACACTGTTTATTAGGATATTACATAGTTGTTTTTTGTGAACTGATCAATTTGAGCAAATCAAGAAGTTGAATTTTAGTCTAGTGGCACCTGATGTCCTGTCCTAAACAGGTTCACATTTATAGATGCGTTTTCTGCTGTTAAAAGGAAATCATCAGTTGAACCTTTTAAAGTGACAGCTGTACATTTGGCATCCAGCCACATCCTTCAAAATGGCTGCTGATCTTAATATGTGGTGCACAGGCAGATGATCAGATTTGTCTTGGTCTGAACATCTGGCCATATTTGTGTGTTGTAAGCCTTCTCATGTGAGAAGAGTGTATTTATTCTGAGTGTATCCTGGTCATTTAAAGATATTAATTGTTATCTATTAACCTTATGAATGTTAGTTGCAGGGATGAAAGATAGGCCATTCAATTTTTATTGCAGAGAAATATGGAGAGTATGTATATGCCCTTTTTCCTTATACATTTTGCTTTCCTTTTTAATTGTGTTCAGGCCTGCTTTGTTTTCACTGATCGCCCTCCTTTTTTTCTACAGGAGGATGGACTTCAGTTTACGTGATGCCTTCACAGATGGGGCACCTAAGGCAACCCAGGACAGCCTGCTGAAGAGGGATTTTGTTGCTGGGTTGGAGGCACAGACCTATGATGATAAAGTGGGCGAGACCGTTGGGAAGACAGACTACCGCCCCCTTCTGGATGGGATGGATGGCAAAAGGGAAGGTATATGTTTTTCCACAACTGAAAATGTACTTATGTTATTTGATAACAAAATGCTTTAATCAGAAACAAAAAGGATATGATTGTCCAAGGATATTTAATGTCCAAGCAACTTATTTCCCTACAATATGCTTCCAAATATATTTTTAAAAAATCATTAAAGAAACAAAATGTATCATGCTTTCCGCAACTTAAGACAACTGTTTGTCACATTGATGAGAATTTTTTTTCTTTTGAGTAAAATCATCATTAGAATGATTTATGAAGTGTCGCGTGACACTGAACACTGGAGTAAATTCACAGGAATAATTAATAAATTAAAATAACTAATAAATGAAATTATTAAATTATATTTTGAAAAATACTGCAGTTAATTAAAATTGTTATATTGTTTGACAATATTACAGGTTTTATTTTTTGGTGTTTTTCTTTCAAAAACCTACAAATATCATTCTCAAACGTTTAAACAGTTGCTGCTTTTTATCTTGTTTTCTTTCTTGTAGTTTAATGCATCTTGGTTATATTGTATAATACAATGCAACCTGTTCACTTTGACTTTTGTAATTTACCATCTTCCTTTTGCATTGGACTGTAATCTGATGTATCTAATCTGAAGTAGAGGCTGTTTGTGGTTGTTTATTTGTGTTTCTCTCTTCTCTATCTGTCAAAACGTATAATGGCAAGTGGCAGAAGCACAGTTTATTTATTTCCTCTACATCCTGTTTGAGTTGGTTTCATGAGAAAAAAACCTCATTGATATTCCAAGGTATTTTGGGTTGCTTTTATGCTTGTTTGTCTAGGACAAATGCCTGATCATGGTTGGCAACATCTTGGATCTAAGAATTTCCCTAAGATTTTTTTTTTACCTTGCCAGCTGTCTTCTGCCAAGAACTCTCCCGAGTGAACTCTAGCTTCGGTTAAGCGAACACCATCCTTTCTCTTGGGTTACAACCAACACTATTTATTCTTAAAAGTGTTTATTATTGTCTGGGGCACATTTTTACAGTTTATTCACCTGATATGCATGAGAGAGCTAATAGTGTTCAGTCTACTGAAGAAATGTGCTAAATTTGTATTGTGTACCACTGGTGCTTTCTGTGAAGTTACTCGTTGGTAAAACATCTAGAAACAAACAATTTTAGTAAAGGTCACATAAAGAATATGAAATTGTTGTGATGAAGCTTTTGAGCATTCGGTTTTTGAGATTGGGCCATTCTTTTTATATATTTTTCTTTGCATTAATTATATGAATTTTGTTTTCTACATGTAAGACAATATGCAGAAATGTTGACCTTTACAGTATGATATTGGGCTCGTGCTCGACAGAATGCTTAGACATCAGTACAGCAGGATGCCCTCTTGACAACAGCAAGTTATGTGTATATGTGTGCAGCAGTGAGCATGTATGTGGATGCTGACATCAGCAGATCTGTCTACAGAAGATGTGACGAATACTTTCGATAGCTTCAGCCAAAGATCCAAATGAGTGAGATTAAATTTCCGCCTCCATTAAGAGAGAGAAATGGCCATTTATTTGATGTTGCTGTAAAGACTTGGACTCTCAGTATTGATAAGGCTGTAGCATCTCATAGTTAGCATATAGCAAGAGCTTGTCATCAGATCAATGCTGGAAGCATAAGTTGTCAGTATTGATAAAACATTACAAAATATATTTCCTGCCACACTTTTTCCACTGCAAAGGTTGTGTGAGACAATAAAGCTTGTTTATTGACAAAGTAATAAAGATTTATGGAAATTGTAAGTTGTCTGTTGACAAGCGCTCGGAGGCTCATTTCTAAAGAGCGAAGTACAAGTTAAGATGATTAATCAATAACTATGCTGGCTATTACAGGCCGTGCAGCTACTTCGAATCATAATAAAATTACACTTGCAGTCCATTATCGTATATATTTTCATTGATGTCATTTTTAATGTCATAAAAATGTTTATATCGCCTTACATCTTATAAACTGTAGAGATTATTGCATTCTGGCAAATTACTCATTATTTGCAATGATCTTGTTGACCTTCCTTTTTAAACAGTTGCATGTTGCAGACATCAAGGGTATTCAGCTGGGTTAGAAATGATTATTTTCGTTGTGAAGTACTGTAACTTGAAGTAAAACACCCAGCTTATTATTTTTAATATACTGCTATAATACATTTTACATGGGTTACCATTTTATTTTATTGTTCATTTTAGTCGTGAGATCTGTGGGAAGGGTGATGTAGAAAACCTCTTGTCACAAAATAAAAAAAAAATCATATAAGCAATCTCTTATCATTAGAATAAATATGATTCATCTTTAATATATGAAATAATAAATCTGTCTTTGAATATACAAAAATAGCACCCTTGGTTGATGTCTAGTTGTCATTGAAATACTGAAAAAGAGCTTGTGTCCACTGAATAGTTGGTATATAAACATTAATTACTAAATAAAGGAAAATACTTAAAATTTAATTATTTTGTGTATAATTTCAGTGTGCTTTAAAAGAGTACTCAACCCAAAAATGGTGGAAAATGGTCATCATTTACTCACCCTCATGTGAATTCTAACCTGTTTGATTTTCTTTCTTCTCTGGGACACAAAAGTGGATATTTTGAGTTTTTGTTTTTAGAGTGGAAGTCAATGGGGTCCAATGATGTTTGGTTCCCAGCGTTCTTCAAAATATCTTTAACTTTATTAATTAGTTGATTAGTTTTAACAATATTTTTTTTGTCAAAAAATGTGTAGTTCATCTGTCACGTTTGTGCTCTTTTGCAACCATATAGCATGTTAGAGACTCTGGTTCTTTGTCTGTGCTGCTGGTACTCACAGTACAGCAATGGTTTATGATGTTATGTAACCGATGCTGTGCTGAATAGGATGTCTGCTCCCCCTTAAACTGCAAAAGGAGGCTCTCTACCACAGCATGACTTGGCAGTCTGCACCTCAAGTGCCTCATGTCTGGGACAAAAGTGTCTATTTTTAGTCCCTCTTCCATTTTTTGGCTTTTAACTGTAGCTTGTTTTCAGGTTCATATGCTTCTCTTTGTGAGGCCATTGCTCTGCTGGGGTTTATTTTAGTATGCCATCAGCATCCCGAAGCATAAAGAAGATTAAAAACATGTTACTTGAGGCATAAATGCACTAATCACCTATTAAGGCTGACCTCTCTCTACCTTATCAACATTCACCACAAAGGCCTGGCCAACAGATTCCCCTTGCATCCTTGCTATTATAGCAGACACAGCGTGACTCACAGTGACATGTACACCGATCCTGTTCCACAAAGAGGATAATTGCATGGAGCTGGAGCAGCCCAGTCCTGTGGGAGCTCCATCATTAATCCAGGGCTGGTATCTGAGCTAATGCTGGTTCAGTGCTGGCTCCTCGTGTCAGTCAGTTTGGATGCTGACAGAGTGCTTTGCCTAGGGAACGTAAAGCAGCCTCAGCTGGTTGTATAACTACAGTAACAGGCCTGCAGTCCCAGCCTGTCCCATCATCTTAGCATCACTCATCTCCAGTTGCCCTTCTCATAACGGCAAAATATTGGAATGGATGGGAGCAGGCTTATTTTCAGGGATGCCCCTCCTTACTACCCTACCTCATGACGCATTAAACCAGACAGTTAATCTGATTTCATGAAAGTTACATTTACAGGATCTAATGAATGCCATTAAATCACTAAAGTTACTAATGAAGTGGATGTGTTCATCTCGCTGTTAAATATGACACTCCTCTTATTCACAGATGGGTCATTCTCAGGTGGGTGTTGTGAATTGTGTCTGAGCAACTCAGCATTTCATACATAAAATTACTATTCAGAATTATTATTAAACCATTTATGGGTGTTTTTTTTTTGTGTCTTTCAAAATTAAAATGAAAAAATAAAATAATATAATATAATACATTTTTACAGATCATGGAAAATAGCTTATAACACAAAAACAACATTAAAATAAATAGAATATGTTGAGAATTAAATTTAAAAACCTTTAGTTGCCTATTATTGTTGTTTGGTTAATAATGAGTAGTGAAATGCATTATATTATTTTTTTTTATTGAATACATTTTTAAAGATTCAGTGTTTAAAAATAGTTAGAAAGAGCTCTTACTACTTTAATTTACCTTAATTTGGCATTACATTTAATGGGTCTAGTTCTTTTTTTTTGACCTTCCTGTTCTGCATTTTGAAATGTTTTTTTTTTATTGCATTTTATATGTTTAACTAAGGCTGATGATGCACTGGGCAACTTTTTGAGAAATGTTGCCAGGCAACTTTAGGAAATGTTGCCGTAAACAGTCAACCAGGTGAGACACAGGGCCCAAGACTAGAAATTTGTTACCCATTCTTAACTGAAAAGTGCTCAAGCAAAATTCCTTAAAAAGTGACCAAGTGTATCATCAGCCTAAAAAGTTAGTGAAATACAGTAGCTATACTACAATGTTGTTTTGTAGTGATGTCTCAGTAAAAATGCTTATTAATAGTTAGTAAGGTAGTTAAGTTTAGATATTGGGTAGGATTATAGATGTAGAATATGATCATGCAGAATATTTGCTTTATAAGTGCTAAACATCCAATATGTTTATAATGTTAATAATAATAATCACAAGCAACTAGTTGATATGTTAAAATGTTACCAGTAACACTTTAGAACAGGTAACACTTGTCAACTATTAACTATGATTTTTCCTTCAATAAATTCTTAATTTGATAGTTAGTAAGGTTGTTGTTAAGTTTAGTGATTGGGTAGGATTATAGATGTAGAATAAGGCATTCATATGTGCTTAATTAGCAGTAATAAATGGCTAATATTTTAGTAATGTGCATGCTAATAAGCAACTAATAGGTGTAACCATAAAAAAAAAGTGTTACCGTGTTACCTTCAGTAACAGAAAAAAATATATTGCCATCAAATTTAGCACAAAAGGTTCCACCCATTTTCTTACTTAGATAATATAATTTAGTGAATTAACATGCTGGTAAAAATATTTTGCAGCATTTCCTGCATAAATCCTTTTGTCTTTAAAAACCAAAAGAGTGTTGATGCACTTATACAGAGTCAGTTTGTCTGTTTTCTCTTTTCTCAGGGTCTGGGTTCTTGTCTGCAGGACAGACTGGAGGGCAACGTCAGGGCCCTCAGGGAGATATCCATCCCAGCCCGCCTGGACAATATGTCTATAAGAATGACTTTCAATCAGGTGGGATCACTGAGTATGTCAGGCTTGCTTAAGAGAATTGAATTAAACAGTTCACCCAAAAAATCTAATTATGTGCTAGACATTAGTCCAAGTCTTTCTAATTTCAGGCCCAGCATCAATGATTGAAAAGCCTGTCCAATTAGGAAACCAGCAGATGGGATCTACTGTGAAGGACAACAGCATGGACTCTTTTCTGGGTAACCACTGCGATGTTTGGTCTTGCTGACTTAAGGTTGTGGGTTCGATTCAGTTCATTTCCTCAGGCTCTGTTAAGTTTTAATGCGCTATCACTCTGCTGCTCTGTGCTTCAGGGTTCTCTCAGCCTGGAATGAATATTGGTATGAATATGAATGTACCCATGGCCCCTTTCCAAAGCTCCAAACCCCCCAGCATGGGAGAACCTCAGAAGACCTCACCCTTGTTTCCCAGTGAGCCACCCAAACCATCCCAGATAACTGCTAATCTGAGTGATACAAGCCCTCGTAACAGCCTGGAAAATTCTGCAGGTAAAGTCTATCGCCACTTAAGCCACCTCACTGCAGTCTAGAACAGGTAAGACAGACTTTAAACACAGATATTAAGATACTGATTGATTATTATGTCACAGAATGTCCTATGATCTCAGCACTCATATCATTCCACTCTGTCCGATCAAGGCATGGATGCCTCATCAATATCTTGTCACAAGATAATTGCTTCATATTTTCATGGTTTTCAAGTTATCACTTATTATAAGTATAATTTTACTGATGTGATAAACAATAGGTTATTAACACTGGTATTGAATGCCATGAATATATATAACCTGTAAAATAAGGATTAGTAAAAAAATTAGTTTGTGACTAGACTAAACATGGCAGTCTGAAATGTCCATTCCAGATCATTTTTACGTAATAGTCAATGATTCGACTAGCCCGTGTGCACTGTGTCTTCAAGTGTGCATTATGGTGGAAGGCATTTTAAAGATTTATCTTTGGCCACTCTGTAATATTACTTTTTGAGTGTGATGACTGTGAAACTGAGAAGAGAAATGTGTCCTCTGGCCCAGAGCCAGTTTAGAAAGCCATTTCACATTTTAGACCTCATATGTGAAATATAGATGTTACTGCCACTGGCACTTCTTCCAAGTGACTGTTTATAACCCTCTGATCAATGAAGAAAATCATATGATGTAAAACAGAAAAACAGTTTGGTTGGGTCTAGAAATTAGTTTCGTTTTCATCTTATTATCCTTTATGGCTAGACTATAGCACTGGTAAACATGATCCAAGTTCAATTAGCAGTAGGTTTTGTTTCCCTCTGAATGTAATGTGTTTTGATGTTGTCTACCATTGTGTGTTAAATGTTTGTCTTGTCATGGATTTTGGTTTATTTCAGTGACCTTTATTTGCCCTCAGTGCTGAGATTTATACTGGGTATTCCATGTCATGTGACTCTTCTTTGTGGCTTTTCTTTGAGTCAGCCTCTGTGACTTGCTTCTGTTGTTATCCGTGCCTGTTATTTCTCCATGAGTTCATTTGCCCATTTGCACTTTCACTTGATGCTCTCAAGTGAACACATCGTAGTCTCAGCACATTCTCTCTCAGCCACTGCTGAAACTATTACACCCATTGAACTGCCCTCTGCAGCAAGTATGAGCATGATATCCTCAGATCTGTTATCTTACATTAAGGGGATTGTTTGCCCAAAAATGAACATTCTGTCATTAATTACTCACCCTCATGTCGTTCCAAACCTGTAAGACCTTTGTTCATTTTCAGAACACAAATGCATGACAGCACCACACAGTATCCTTTCTTGGCCCTGAACGTGGTAGTTGTATTGCTGTCTATGCAGGGTCAGAAAGCTCTTGGATTTCATCACAAATACCTCAATTTGTGTTCTGAAGATGAAAAAAGATCTTATGGTTTGGAACGACATTAGGGTGAGTAATTAATGACAGAATTTTCAGTTTTGGGTAAACAACCTACAGATTGGTGATAGGCCTTTATCAGGATGTAAAGAATTGAAAAGCCAAATTTGTTTTCTATAGGGCTGTTCAGTTGAAGGCTAATTTGCCACTAGAGAATTTCCATTGGGTTTTCCTTTGTTCTGCAACATAAATTACAAACAGTCATACCCCAGACTAGAATTCTAAATAGGAAATACAATATCCTATTTGTCAAGCATATTTACACATTCTTTACATTGCTGAAAATAGCGCACGTAACAAGCTACGGGGAAGCTAGCAACCAGGTAACAGACAAGTGACAGATCCTGATTGGTTCTCTAACCATGCAGAGAGTTCCAGGCTAAGAACGGTTTGCAATTGTGCTGCGCCGTACCAGGCTCACGTGGAAACACAACTGGAACCATACCTGACAGTTCTTAGAACTAGAGCTCTTCACAGAGGACCCGACACCCGACCCGGGGCCCGTGCAGGTTCGGGTCTATATTTTAAATGGTTAGCCGGGTCCGGGTCGGGTCCACATCTATTACTTCGGGTCCCGGGTCTGTTTAACACTGTGTGTAATACCTGAGTCGATCGGAAAACACAGCACCTGCCAGAGTCAATCGGCACTTTGCATTAAAATAATACGCAGTCTCACAAGCATGAAATGTGTTTATGGCAACCGGGACTTTTACTCTGCCATAGTACGCGTTGCATTTTTTTCTTACGTGTTTATTATAATATGAAAGAACCATCTTGTTATGTTTAACATTTTGGTCAGGCTCGGCTCAGAGAGCACAGTGATTATAGAAACAATACACTCTTATCAGAATAAGCTATTTAAGTCTCGTGCTAAATGCTATATACTTTAAAATAAAATACGGGTCCGAGTCGGTTCCGTCCAGCACATTTACGGGTCTTTTCGGGTTCGGGTACGAATTTTTGGACCCATGAAGACCTCTATTTAGAACCCTTCGGCCCGATAGTGGAAAAGCGGCTTTAGTTTCTAGCTGGCAACAGTGCAAGTTTTAGCAGACAGGGAAGTTGTAAGCCTCTGAACACCTAATCATTTTACAGAAGCCATAATTTAACCTGTCTGTTTAACCTAGCAAGAAATGCTAGACACTGACAAATAACGCCATTGCTTTGGGCATCTCGAGTTCAAATCTCAGTTTGTGGACCTTTCCTGATCCCATGCCAACTTCTTTCTCTTTTCCACTTTGTTTCCTTTCAACCAACTGCCCTTTCACAATAAAAAGGCAAAATAATAATAATAATTGGATACCAGAAACGCATAAGGTGCTAGTCTCCCATTGTAATATTTCACAAGATGCAAGCTGTAGAATCAGCAATTTCCACACAATGGGTAGCATATATATTTAGTTTGTTGTGAATGCCTCCTTCAAGTAACATTAATCTGAGATGAGAGATCATTTAATCATTAAAAACAAAAACTCTGAAAACCCTTTGGAAATTTCCAAGAGAACCCACGGCTAATGCTAATTCTCTGCTGAGTTTAGAACTATACACTGGATGACGCTGTTCATTGTGAATTTGTGAATTAGTGGATAGTTTCTGTGTTCATATCATCTTCTGGTGTAATGCACCACATGATGCAAGTGATCAGTGGTTCATAGGTAGCTGATCTAATGTCTCTTTGGGCTCTTAATAGCTATTATGAGTTGGAGATGCACAAATTTTGTTGTCCAATGATTTGTATGGTAGTCAGTGACACTTCCTCTTCCTCTCTGTACACAAAGAAGTTTGGGGAAGCCCTTGGACAGGTGAGGAATTGCTCTCTACGGAGCAGTCCCATGCTTCCAACAAGGCAGAACAGAGTCGAACTGATGCCTTGGGTTCCCAGAGTCAAGATGCAGCATCCGGCGAGGAAAAGTCCATAGAGGAAGGAACTGAAAAGCAGCAGAAGCGAAAAAAGAAGAAACGCAAGAACAGGGAAGAAATGTATGACCTTCTGGACAGTCTTGGTTCCCCTGACTCAGAAGAGACTCCTTCTGAAAGCTCCAACCACGGCTGCCCCTCGCCTCCTAGTAGGGACGAAGAGATGTGGGAAAGCGAGATCCAAGAAAGAGGGGGAGGACGCATCAAGGCCAAGAAGAGTAAAAGTAGGATGAAGCTACCAGAAGAATGGAGTGCTCCTTCAACTGTAATGGACATTGACTTTAGCAGCCCTAATTTGGGTGACTCAAAACCCCCATCCAGTGCTAGCATAGATCAGGGAAGTGCACCGCCCTCACTCACACCTGAACCTCCACACCTCACGGACACCCAAGCATGCAGACCCCAACCTTCCGGGCAAGAAAACACCTCCTTATTCATGAACCCCGTAGATGACTCAACTCTTAAGATTTACAGGGATATGTTGGATAAGGATAAATCAGCTAAAGACAATATCAATAAGTCTAACCTAGAATTGCCTGGTATTCACCCTTCAGATCAGTTACCCAAGGACCCAAATGATCCTGGCCAGAAGTCAACCTTTGCCCTTAGTCCAACTCAGACTGTTATGTTCCTTGACTCTGTGCTTCAGGCACAGACCCCAGATGCGAGCCCCCCATCCCAGAGCACCCCTGTGAAAACCCCCATCCCTCACAGCACTGCCCCAGAGGCTGCTCCTGATCTAACCACTGGCCCACTGTCCGTCGGCACAGACATCCCTGCCTGTCAGAGTGCACCAGCTGTTAGTCACTCTTCCCCAACAATTCCCCCCAGCACTGCAGTGAACTTAAACCCAGAGGCTACGCCTTTCATCCCTTCACAAACAGAGCAGCAGGAGCCCCCGTCGGCACAGCCCCCCCTACTGGAAGGTTGGTGATAATGAAGACTGTATGGAGATGATTTACATAATGCATGGCTCAATGAAGTGGGCCCTCCTCTGCTTAGCTATCTCTGTAGCAGAAAATACTGTAGCAAGACACTAAGTACTCCATGTTTTTCTTTTTCTTTCTCTTTCCCTCTTTCTTACTTTCTTTCTTTCTTTCTTTCTTTCTTTCTTTGTGTCAGTCCCTTATAGCTTGGACCTTTGCTGCATGGAATCCATTCTTATAATAAAGTTGTTTAACATTTCAATGCAATCATAACACACTGATCGCTATGCATCACGACTGGCAGCTGACTAACTGTTATTCTTTAGTTTACCATCCCCTGGATTTTCAGATTTCTCTTGGTCACAGCATCCCTCAAAATGCACATGTCTTGTAGATCTGTGTCAACTAGTCAACTGTCTATGTTGTATTGTACATTTTCTAAACATTTTGTGGGTGAACAGCTTTCTGTATGTCACTCCTTGCCATCATATGCTATATGACTCTTTATTCTGCTTTAGCCTTGTTCAAAACTGTCAATCCAGTGTTTAATTATATTAAGAGGTGTGTCTGCTAATTCACCTGCTACACACAGATTTTGAAATTGTAATCTTTTGTTTTTTTAATCATTTATTTTTAGCAGAAGAAAGTTGTAATGATGTTCTTTCCTTCTTTCTTTCATGTTATTCACTGTTTGAACAATACTGGACATCAAACAGGTAAGAAAATAATTCATTATCTCACTATGAATTGTGGGTACAGCCCACTGTATATACTGTACATACATTATGAATTTTAAAAGTTGAAGCATACTTTATATTTTGATAGTAACAGTACTTCAGTGCTTCATCCGTTATTTCATCAAGCTCTTTTGCTATATTTTTATATGGTGTTTAGCCTATATATTTAGATTATCTTTATCATCTAATGCAAAAAACTGAATTAATTGTTAAATGTAATCTTTATTAAATCTCAAAATGAATATACATTTTTGTCTCACTTTATTTTAAAAGAAAACGCCACTGTTTTTCCATATTCCACTATGTTCTTCCCTCAGCTAGACAAGTCGACACACACAGTGGGTACAGAAAGTATTTAGACCCACTTAAATTTTTCACTCTTTGTTATATTGCAGCCATTTGCTAAAATCATTTAAGTTCATTTTTTTTTTCCTCATTAATGTACACTCAGACCCTTTGCTCAGTATTTAGTAGCAGCACCCTTTTGATCGAATACAGACATGAGTCTTTTTGGGAAAGATGCAACAATGCGGGCTTTCATGTGTCTTGCACTGAGGAGAGGCTTCCATCGGGCCACTCTGCCATAAAGCCGTGACTGGTGAAGGGCTGCAGTGATTGTTGACTTTCTACAACTTTCTCCCATCTCCCGACTGCATCTCTGGAGCTCAGCCACAGTGATCTTTGGGTTCTTC
>JAUMHE010000043.1:8694204-8720342 GCA_032359235.1 Enteromius mattozi
CATTTGCTCTGACATGCATTGTGAGTTGTAAGGTCTTATATAGACAGGTGTGTGGCTTTCCTAATCAAGTCCAATCAGTATAATCAAACACAGCTGGACTCTAATGAAGGTGTAGAACCATCTCAAGGATGATCAGAAGAAATGGACAGCACCTTAGGTAAATATATGGGTGTCACAGCAAAGGGTCTGAATACTTAGGACCATGTGATATTTCAGTTTTTCTTTTTTAATAAACCTGCAGAAATGTCAACAATTCTGTGTTTTTCTGTCAATATGGGGTGCTGTGTGTACATTAATGAGGAAAAAAACTTCTCACTCCTTGGTTGTATTGACGGAAGTGAGAGGGAGAAGGAGAGGGGAAGTTTTCAGGAGTGATGATATTACTCCACCGAGGTTGAAGTGCTGCGAAGTGCTCTTCCGCCATACATTATAGTTATCTTTTTTTTATCCACTTAGAAAATTGCCACGTTTTATTTTGTGTCACCATAATAGTCATGTAGCCGTCTTTAAATAGGGAAAATGTGGAAGTGTTTGATGGCTACTTAATTCATCCCTGTTTGGATCCTAAGGAATGAATGGAGCTATGCTAAATGCTAACATAGTGTCGCGGCATGCTAAAGCAATTAAATGCATGAACTGAGATGGGAGATATATTTATCAACTCATCTAAGTTGAGAGAAGAACATAGTGGAATATGGAAAAATGGTGGCGTTTTTCTTTAAGGTCCAATTAACAAACCATTAACTATTCCTTAAGAATGTCCTAATTTTCTGATTCTTAATAGTTAGTAATGTTGTTGATAAATTTAGGTATTGGGTAGGATTAGGAATGTAGGATATGGTCTTGCAAAATATGTGCAATTTTAAAAAGCCAATCTGTAAAAGGCATACTAATAACAACTAGCTAATAGTTACCCCATTTTCTTACTTTACATTAGGTTGAGATGCCTGAATTCATGTATAGTATTTAAAAAGACTGATTTTACAGTTTAGTGTTTTGTGTTTTATTTACTTAACAAAAATTCTATAGCATGTCAGTGTCTGCCATTTAGCAATAACATCTATCTCTATTGGAAATCAATTTTTCCAAGCTTAGTTTAATCCCTTAAACATCTAAACTTAATGTTGTCAGTAAGATTACATTGTATAATGTTAACTTTTCAAAGCCTCTATATGGGCATTACCCAGTATTCTCACTAATCTCTGATACTGAACGTAATTGATTTAGATTGATTTACTTTGGTTTGGTTGAAAAAAAGCTTAAAGGATTAATTCTCTTCCATAATAATAATAATAAAAAAATGCTATTAATTTACTCAACCCCATGTCATACAAAATGTTTGTTTCTTTCTTTCTTCAGTCAAGAGGAAATTAAGGTTTTTGAGGAAATATTCCAGGATTTTTCTCCATATAGTAGACTTCAATGGGGACAAAGGGGTTGAAGGTCTAAATTATATTTTGAATACAGCTTTAAAGGGCTCTACATGATCCCAGTCGAGGAATGAGTGTCTTATTTAGCGAAACAATATATGTATTTACTTTTAAACCTCTGTGATGTGCGTTACTTTCACCTATACATGACAACGTGACATTGGTCCCCATTAAAGCGCACTATATGGAGAAAAATCCTGTAATGTTTGCCTTAAAAACCTCAATTTCTTTTTGGCGGAAGAGAGAAAGACATGAACATCTTGAAAGACATGGAGTGAGTAAATTATCATTGAACTAATCCTTTAAAGTACTTAATGTGAAAGCAAAAATTTCAATTTACTAGATTGTTTATCTAATCAAATTAACAGTTGATTCAAGAACAGAATAGCTAGGATAAGTTATTTTTAGTTGGTGATATTTATAGGTTGAATTCATACTCCCTATAGTATTTCTGTGGCTTTCTCTGTCTTTCATCTCCCTCTCTTTCTCTCACACAAACACACGCACACACACAACTTCTATCTCTCCCATCCTCATGCAGCAGCTCATGTAAAATTGATGGCTGGGCCATTCGCTATTATATAAGATAGTTGTTCTTTTTATAGCGAGTGATTAGGGTGTGTTCAGAGGCGTTTGAGAGGTGCTGCACTCCGGCAGGGATATTGAGTACTGGGCGGTAGCTTTGGATTAAAAGCTAACACAGAGATCCCTGATGACGTCTTGAATGACACTGCATTTCAGCTGTTCAGATTTATTCATCCAGCTATTCGTCTAGTTTTCAAACACAACACTTGGTCTTCTCTGAATTTCAGTCTTTTAAATGCAGAAATTGGAGATGCCCTTCTTGACCCTTTATTCCCTTCCTTTACTTGCGCCAGCCTTCTCGTCCTTTCTTGCCCTTGCTCACTCACTTCCTCTCCCTCCCCTCGGGTGGTTCCGACCACACAGGACCCTAATATCAGCAGCTGCATTGACGGGGAGACTGTTGCCATGGATATGGGAGGCGGTTTCCTTGGTGATGCAGCGAATAGGACCTGCCAAAGAACAAGCTAGGGTGTAACTGTAGGATATGTTCCAGAAATAGAAACTCTGTGACATAGCTTCCCGATTACTCAATGAGCGTGCATCTTCTATCCCACGCTAAATGTGTTTAATGCACTTGTGATGCTGTGTTTTCATTACTGAGAAATACATTGTGATATTTTAATTATTGTGAACAGATTTCAAAATATAGAGGCTGGCACTGGCATAAAACTGCTCAGTTTATTCAAAAGCCCTGTTTATAGTCATCATGTAACTCTAAAATTAAATTGATTGTAATGTAGGTAAATTTTAGTATGATTAAAGGGTTAGTTCACCCAAATATGAAAATTCTGACATTAATTACTTACCTCATGTCGTTCCAAACCCAGAAGTCCTTCGTTCATCTTCAAATTAACAAATTAAGATATTTTTGATGATATCAGAGAGATATCTGACCCTCCATAGACAGCAATACAACTGAAATGATCCCAGATCCAGAAACATTGGTAAAACATCAGTGGCTCAACTTCAGTTTTGCGACGCTACAAGAATACTTTTTTTGTGCAAAGGAAACAAAAATAACGTAATACCTAAAAAGGGGTACCTTGAGCTTCAAAAAGCGACACAAAAGGGTCTTGACCAAGCGTCAAAATGTGACGAGTTGGAGTGAGACTGTGTTGCTTCTCCCGTGACTTACGTCTTGTAAACAAGGCTGATTACGTCAAATACGTTAAAGCTTGCGTATGTGGTGCCTTGTGATACTCTCTAAAATGTCAGAAGACATAAGTCACGGGAGAAGAATGGTAGAGTAAAATGTGTTATTTTTGTTTTCTTTGCATAAAAAAAGTTTTTAAACTTTTTTTAAACTTTTTTTAAACTTTTTCGCAAAACTGAAGTTAAGCCACTGATGTCACATGGATTGTTCTAGCAATGTTTTTACTAAGTTTCTGGATCTGGGAACATTTCAGATGTATTGCTGTCTATGGAGGGACAGATGGCTCTCAGTTATCATCAAAAATATCTTAGTTTGTGTTCCAAAGAATTAATTGAAAGATTTAATGTCAGAATTGTCATTTTCGGTTGAACTAACCCTTTAATAATATAATAACACTTATTCAACACTTACAATAACTTTTGTATTCAAAATGGCAGTATTTCCATTAAATGTGACATAATGGCAACACAAAGGATTGTAATTACAAACACATTGAAAAATTTTAGGTAAAATCTTAGATATTAAATCTTTATTGCATTTCTTAGTGCAATTTCATCTTAGCTTAAATTACACAAATTAAAATTTGGTTACACTTTATTTTAAGGTCCTTGTTACACATATTATATGTACTTACTATTATAATAACAAATAAATTATTCATAATAACATGCAAGTAACTTTAATCCCAACTCTAACCATATAGTAAATACATGTATGTGGTTAATTAATATTACTTAAGTGTATAATTACATTGTAACAATACACCTTAAATAAATTGTGTTCATTTGTGGAATTGAAACTAAGATGAAAATGCACTAAGAAATGCAATGAATTGACAGAAAGTTTCTGTATATTGAGGCATATGATGCAGTGCAATTTGTTAGAGGAACATAAAAAGTAAAATACATCTGACATGTCCTTATGCAACAAAACCCATTCACAAGATTCTGGCCCATTACAGAAATGAGACAGTCAGAGAGAAAAGACTTCTTTTATATCTGTCACTGGCCTGGAAGGCCACTGAAGCTGATGCATTGTAGTTTGTGTGTGTGTGAAGTTCACTCTAATTAAGGTGCCTGAGCCAATCAGACTACACATGAATTACGACATCACATGCCTTTGCTCAAGTCTGGAAGGGCGTATGCAGTGGGAGCCAGAAAAGTAATGTGTAATACAGGTTTTGTGGTGGCCCTGATATAATTTAAAAACCACGGTTTTTACTGCTCACATTTTTCATGTTAGGATGCCTGTAATTAACTGGTCTTGTAGGTTACCTAATATAGAGGTTTAAATGTATGTGCTATTTCTGTTCAAATACATACTGTAAAGTGCTGAATAATGCAGAACCCTGCTGTTGCGACCGATTATGGAAGTGATTTATGTAGCTCGACCTATTTATGTTTAATGATCTTTTCCAGTTTTTTCATGAATAATTGTCTTGCTTGATATGATAATCAGGTGTGTGTCACCAAAAAAAGTAATTTCTCAAAGACGGAAGACAGTGAGAGGACATGACTGAACTGGAATGAGACTGATATGTCTGGTAGCTGGAAGGAAAGGGTTTTTTTTTGGTCTGACATCTGATTTATGCATTTGAGTGTAAGAAAATATGTTTTTTGCCCTCAAGAGCCACAAACACATTGTGATCTGCACAGAACATGTTTATCCATCGCAAGTAAACATATGGATATTTTGGGTTGCATTTCCTTTTGCCTTGTGTTGTTTGTGGCGTTTAAGGATGAAGACATGTCTGCTACCCGTCTACATTGGCACTGGTCTAGGCTTGACTGGTAAATACTTGAAGTTTGTTTGGATACATACCTTTTAAAACCATTAACGAAAAAGAGTTTTTCTCCTCTTTCTTTGTTGGAGTGGGTGTAACACCATGTAATACCATTGTTTTTATCCGCTGTACGCAGTCCTATCAGTTGGTCACCAACCAACATTTATAAACCACTGCATAAAAATGTCACTTGAGCACAGTCACATTTAGGCAGTAAATATGATTGCATTTCCTGGTTTGTCCATGCATTCTGGATCCTCGCTGTGGTGACATGCTTGAACTCCTGGTCAAATCCTGACTTTCAAAAACTAAATGACTTCTTTCTGACGTGGAGCACAAATTTAATGGAGGTTTTGCACTCCAAAGACGTCCATTAAATGGGACATTTGGAGCATCAGAATATTCTTTTTTTCCACACGAGAAAGAAAGACCAACAGGTTTAGTAAAAAACCAGCAAAGCTGAGTAAATGAAGATAGGCTTCTCATCTTTGGGTGAACTGTACCTTTAAAACACTCTCATAAGAACTCTCTAGAGAATGAAAGGCACGGCACACAACAGAGGTCACACTTCCATCAACCTCGTACGTGAGAGACGGAGGAATATAATGGTTCTGCTGATTGCTCTAAATGTAACTGATACTGACGTTATTGCGTTCAGTGAGGGACACAACACCTGAGGACCAGGCAGTGATGACATCCTTTGCTGAGGGTAAAGGTGCATGCTTGCATCTGCTAGAACATTCTGAGCACCGAACGAGACAATGTTTGAGTGAGAGAGAGAGAGAAAGGGGGTATTTATAAACACACTGGATGCTAAAAGCAAGGGTTTTCAGTTCGGAGCATCCAATAAGGACGCGGCTTGCGTGATCACGTGATCGAAGACTTGGAAGGAATGTGCGGACAGAATTAGGGTGAGAGAGAGAACGAGAGAGAGGAGGGGGATTTGGGAGAGAGACGCAGAGTCATCTCAGCCTCGGCATTGAGGGAGGTTTAGAGACCAGCGCTATAGACTTATTTATCTAAATCAATGCCGTTTACTGACGGATAGACACCTTGATACAGAACAAATCTATCTAGAGAGACAAGGACTGTAAGGATGTCGTCCCAGCGCTCAGAGTACAGAGATCTGTGCTCTGTGCCACCCTCCATGCCAGGCTTGGCATCGTCAACAGCTGCCCAGGGCTGGAACTGGCAGCAGGGGCAGCCAGGCGGTCTGCAATCCTTCAGACTGTTAGAGGACGACAAGCAGGACCTTTCCACCAAGTCGACAGCACTCAGCCAGGAGGTGGACCAACGGGTAACCAGTCACCAGAGCAGCAGGGTTGGCAAGAATTTGGGCAGTGCAGCAGAAAGTCCCACAAGCGTCTCATCCTCTCCATCACCCCTGTCTTCAGGGAAAGACCTTTCCACCAACGGGGTGCCATCAGGACCTTCGCCGAGGAGTGGCGTCTTGACATCCTCAGACAGCGATTGGGATCCGCCCCCCAGCATCTCCAAAACAGGCCTCGCGCCGAATTATTGCGTGATCGGAGTGGTGAATGACAGCTACGTGGAGGGCAAGGTTGAGGGCAAAACGGAAACACGCCCACCCATGTCACCCCCCATGCAACAAAACCGAATGGTCCAACGCACAATGTCAGGCAGTACCCACCTGACAGTGCCTGCTAGCCTTCAGCTGCCCGATAAATATCCAGGCAAGGATGTGCCTCCACCACAGACCGCCGTCAAATACTTCACCGTAGAGGACAAACAGAGTCTTCTGCCATCCATGAGTATCCCATCAGCCCCTACTGCAAAGAAAGAACAGCCTGCTGGTGTGCCACAGACTTCTGAAAGGATACAGTTACCTCCAAAGCCATCGGGAAGTGGAAATGCCGTTTCATCCCATGACATTCAGCCTAAAGGTGTCTGTAATGGTAGGTGAGATCAGCTGCTGTGATCTCCGTGGTGTGCCAATGTAGGATTGGATCGGTTGGATCTCTAGATCTCTGCTTCTTGAATTGTGTACTTGTGTCTTGGCATCAACAGATGTAATTCAGTTTATCTGTGTGACAGAGCTGAACATATGTTACCATTCAGAAGTTTGTGGTCCTGAGGTTGATTTATTTTTGATAATATTAAACAGTAATATTATAATTTTTACAATTATTACATTATTATTACAATTTAAAATATTCTTTTTTTATATTTCAGTATATTTTAAAATGTAGTGTATTCCTTGCATGGCAAAAAAACATTTCTTTATTATCAAAATGGCCTAATACTTATGTTAAAATGTTACTTTTTTTTTAAATTCTTTGATGAATATACTCATCAAAGCTCAAAAGAACAAGATTTTTTGAAACAGAAATAATCTGTAGCAATGTCTTCACTGTCATTTATTAAATGTGTCCTTAACAAATATTAATAGATGTAAAAAAAAATTATCTTACTGACTCCAAACATTTGAATGGTAGTGTATTTTGTTCTCTCAAAGTCGATCTGTTATAGATAGTTGCTGTTCCAAATTATATTGAGCATATCTAATAGACTGAAATAATGAGAGGAAGGTTTATGGTTGTTATTTTTAACTCTTTAATGTGGATTTAATCTGCTGACATCTTGTCACGTACACATTTTCTACATTTTAAAACACCTTTCAAAATGTGTTTATCAAAAAAGGTTGTACTGTTAGAATAGTTTCCTCAAATGCTCCAGCAGATGGTGTGCTGTTTTTATTGTGTATGTGCATATCTGTGTATTAACACACCTGATGAAGACAGATTGCCAGATACAGAGGTTATAGATACGGTTCTGAGATTGACAGAAAGATGGATAAGATTTGCTGTGTGTACCACTGGCTGCCTACAGGGATACACAAAAATATCAACAGAGTAACCTTTGGATGTCCTTTTGTCATAATTTGCTTTTTGCTGTACTGAGATGAGCTCACGTTTCACACGGATATACTTTGGCATATTACCATTCATTTATCCGTCTGTAAATGTGCAAAGAGCTTCAGAGGAAGAGTTATGGGTCTCTGAAAGTACCCTCCCGCGGAGAAAATAAATTGAAAGCATACTAAATATTCTTGACTGTTAATGTATAACTTTCTAACGAGTCATCTCTCGAGCATTAAAGGCATATTATTCCTCAAAATCAAATAATGAGAATAATAATAATGATAAACTGGATGCTTCTGACTTTCAATATTTATCGTCCTGTCTCAGGAACAGTGTGCTCTTTCTTTCTGTCCTTTCTGTTTTCTTTGTTGTTGTTCTTTTTCTCTCTCTCTCTCTCTATCACACACACACACAGTATTTTGGTCTTCCGTTGGCCATTGATTTTTCACTTTGTGGGGTGAATGGTGCCAAGTTACATAAGACATCCAAACTGACAATGTGCTTTTCTGTCTGTCCGCTCAAGGCACTGTCACTTTCTGTGCCCTTTTCCATGACCTATCTTGCTTTTCTACTTTAATTCTTATTGCCAGAATGTACTGAGACTGAGGCATAAAGTGTAACTTTTGTGTCTCCAAAAAATCTTGGATATTACGACATGCTTCAACCAAGAGCCTTGTGTAAACAAACTTACATTGATCATTATGACAATTATAAAGATAAAGATAATAATTATAGATACACCTTTGCTTGATTAAACATTAGAATTTCACTTTGTTTTTTAAAGTGAAAGAAGATAAGACAGCCAAAGAGAAAACGGAGAAGGTGGAAACCGCTCCGAAGATGGAAAACATCAACATAATTGAGAAGCAAGACAAGCCTGAGAAAACTGAGAAGATTGATCACCTGGACAAGAAAGATGAGATCACAAAGAAACCAGACAGTGTGGATAAGACTCAAAAGAGTGAGCAAATCATCAAGGATGAGAAGAAAATTGAGAAAGAGGAAAAACACGATAATAAAGCTGAGAAAAATGAGAAGGTAGACAAACCTGAGAAGACAAGCAAGGAGAAAGAGGAAAAGAAAGACAATGGAGAAAAAGTGGACAAGACAGCCAAAGCTGAGAAGAATGCGATGGCTGCTAAAGGACCTGCCAAGTCTCCAACAGCTAATGGGAGCAAGGAGGTGACCAGCCCAGATAGTAAGGCCAAGGTAAGTCTGAAAAACACTTAATTCATTTGATATGCTTTTTTTATTTAAACTGCCACATCTTTACAAGAATAAAGATCAGTAACACAAACTCACAACTTATGATTTATAAACAATTTGTACAGCCATTGCTGCTACCTTGATTTTTTCATGCTCCCATGTTTGCATCTAGTTTTTCTTTTGTGCTTTTTGCAAATACATGCATATAGCCTTCAGTTGGGTCAACCAAACAAAGCTCAGCAAGACCAAACTCGCTGTCCACTGGAGACAGTGCAGGTGCCACCAAACGCACCTCTCCTACCACCAACTCTGCCAATAAAAAAAGCCATATGCCCAAGGCAACAACCCCCACTGCTGGCAACAAGAAAACCCCCACCACCACATCTACTCTTGAGACTAAGGCCAAGGTGAGTTAATGCCATTTCCCTCATCTGTGGTTTGGCACCCGGCCTACAACCCACAGGGGAGACACCATTTGCGACTTTCTCCGGTGCCCATCTCTCTTCCCTTAAAATCAGCCCATGGCTTGCCCTCTGTGTCATTGTCAACTCACAATGTTCTATCACCAGCAAAATCTCTCAAGAGAGATGCATGTTTTTAGCCTACTGAATAAAATATAAGGTGCAGTTTTGTTTTTGCCTCTGAAATATTTCTTAAGGACAGATATCAATTAATTTGACAGGGCTAATTATATGCCTCTCTCTTCAGATTAGGTTGTAAATTACTTTTTCTCCAGCTTTCATGCATGGTGCTTGTAGATTATGAATCTATAATTCATTCTCACCTTTTTATCTAGGGTCATCTCTTCTTGCTCAATTTTTATATGGGTGATTTTTCATTTAGGGGACATTTTTGTCTATTAGTTAAGGAAGATTATTATTATTATTACCATAAAGAGAAATATGCTTTACATTTTAATTTGGGACTAAGGATTTATTTAAAAAAAAAAAAAAACATTTTAAAAACTGCTTGGTAACGTTGCATTAGAAAATGTAAGGTCTGCTTCCTACAAGAAACCAAAACCAAAAACTACTGAACAGAAAAAGTAATTACAGTCTCATACAGTATTAAAGATCCACACTGACACCTCAATACACACAAGTTGATCAAGGCCAATATCCGATCTTTCATCTTGGTCATTTCTTGACATTTGGTCACATCTTGACACATTTCTATTTTTTAAGATTTATAAGTCGTACTCTGCCTAAATTGAACAATCACCCTCAAACATTACACCACACTCATCTAATCAACCTCTTGACTTCAACTCATTTTCGTTCACGGATGTTCAGAATTCTGATGTCTTACTGTTTTCTTCAGTCCTCTGAGACAGCAACTCAGCGTCGCCCTCCTGTGCCAAAGGCTAAAGCTGCATCTGCAACCAACTCTAAAAACGGCACTAGCCCCCCAACTACCACCTCTGCCAGACGTTCCTCTGGTGAGTTGTTCCACTTGCAGTCTTAATAATTGTATGGGCAGTATACAATTATATCTATACAATTTATTTATTTTTTTTTTATCATAGATAATTTTCTAAACTTATTTATTTTTTTATTAAAAGAATTTATAAAGGTGTTTTATCAATCAAACAATTGACAAGTTGCTGAACAGCAGTACAATTCAATTGCAGTTCTGTCTCTCATAGCTTTATTTTGATTCTTTACATTGTACTAAGGTCTGTTGAAGATCAAGTTATGCATCCAGTGATTTAAAGTCAGGATAATCATGTAATGACATTTAAATTTATGTATTTTAATTTGATTCTGTGTTTTCACAGCTACAAAGACTGAAAACCAAGCAGGAGAGGTGAAAAAGACAAGTGCAAAGACAACACCAGGTAAGAATGAATAAATTTTCTTATCCAGAGATAAATACCTTGTTATAAACCACACATAGTATATTAAATTTACTATACCTCCTGGCAATGGAATTTACATACAGTACAATATTATATCAGATTTTGCTTTAATTGCTGAAAATAAGAGTCTATATGAGTTTAGCTTCAGTTGCACTTGCATTAGAATGTGACTATTTGGCTTATTGTATCTTTCTTGTACATTGCTTTATTTCTCTGTAGGGTAATAAATTCCTATGCATTATCATTTTTAGAAGTTGCTTTAAGACTGCCAAGAATATTGAAACTTGTAAATTTCTTACCATTTTATGTGCAGTATATAAATCATTATACTGTAGCTTCTAAGGCTATGTGACTGGATGTAATATAAAGTGTGTAAGCTGTGTTGAAATATCTTTTTTCCCAATATATCACAAAGAATTATATATCTATATATATATTTCAAAGAGTAGAGACTTACAGTAGAGAATAAAACCCATTCCATGAAATTAAATAAATTCTGGTTAAATAAACCAACAGTTCAAGAGTGGAGCGGTCAGCAGAGGTGCTTATGTGCAAATAAAGGTGCTTACTTGTCTGTAGCTGTTACTGAAGGCTGATTTGATGGAGCTTTTAAAAAGCAGGGTGAGAAGTTTACCTCCGCTGTTTCCTGAAAACACAGCAGTTCTGAGCTAATACACACTGACTAGTGCATTTGTTAGTCATCAAATCTGAAGCTGCTGACATAGTCAGGGATAGACTTACTCACAGAGACCTGTCTGAAAATATCACACTGATAGAACCTTCAACTCCTCTATATATCTCTGTGTACACAACGGTCGAAAACCTTGTCACTTAGATGAGGGCTTGGCACTTTTCGGGTGGCTTAGGGAGAAGAAACATTCATGAGGTCAATGACAAGAAGATTTATCTGTCTGTGACCTCTCATGCATACTGTATTAAACCTCCTGGACTGTGCTGTTCGCTGCTGCAGTAACTTGCATTTTGTTTTGCAGTTAAAACAACTCCAAGAACAACTCGCACACCACCTTCTGCCACCAGCACAGCAGCCACCAATGGAACCCCGACCCCTCGTCCGTCCCGCATCACCAAACCCCCCGTACCCAAGCAGACTCCCCTAGAGAAGAAGCCTCCTGTACCTCGAGCCCCCCGAAGCGTCCGGCCCACCAACGCACCACTGCCGGATCTAAAAAACGTGCGCTCCAAGATTGGTTCCACTGATAACATGAAATACCAGCCTGGAGGAGGCAAGGTGAGTTGATTGGTCAAAAGAAACCAGAAGAATTTGCATGTGCACAAGGATTGAAATAATATGGATTTAGAGACACACATACTGTAGATACTGCCCTCAACCTCATTTCTTTACAGACTTAGATTTGCCAACACATGATGATAAGCTCATGTTCTGCACTATTGCTGCTGTTAAACACATTATGAAACCACAAATTTTGTTACAGTTGCTTCTCATACGTACGTCTCATGTCACTGCTGGTCGATGTAAATGCCATTATTCATTTGATAGATGCTGTCAATTTTGACTGAGCTCAAGGATGTACGGCTTTCAACAGTGTACTGTGATTGGCGTTTTTATTACCGAATCTGTAGACTTGATTTGTCTGCTTTTTCACACCTATCCTTCCCCATCTCTTTTGAAATAAAAAAGACCTTGGGTAACAGGATTCCCCGAAGGGTTTTCACTTTTCAGGGAAGATCTAGAGGCATCTGTAATACAGATGGTGACTGTCAACTAAAGGCCACAATGCATCATTTAAATTAAAATGTCTTTTTATGAAACCTCCATGAAGGATGTTTGTTCTTTGGGATTTCCATTAATATTTAAATCAATAACATTTGCTATCATTTACTCATCATCTTATTGTCCTAACCTGTATGACTTTCTGTCCTCTGTGTAATGCAAAGAAATATTTTATAATAATGTTTTTGCCAGTACAATAAAAGTCATAAACAGCACTGAGATTTATTGCATGGATAAAAACATAATAAAACACTTTTTAGAATATCATTTTACAAGAAAGTCGTATCAATTTGAATTTTGAAATGAGTAAATGAAATGAGTAAATGATTTTTAACAGACACAGTTAAATATCCGCCCACCCCACCCCCCTCGTGTGCGACTGATGACACACAAACCATCAGCTCATCTTCTTTCAAATTTTAAAGTAATCTTAGCTTACTGAATCACTTCTATACTTATACACTTCTATATCTATACTTCCCTCTCTGAGACCTTCGACCCTGGGCTTTCTGTACCTCCTCCCTGCACTGCACTGACTAAAGGGGTGCTTGTCTCCTCAGGTCTCTGCAGCCCAGGGCAAGACCGATGCTCTGCCAAAGACCAGCCAGGGCAAAGTGAGTCCCTCCCAATGACATCTCCCTGACTCCCTGCCTCAATATCACTCTCTCTCCTGCTCTTACTCTCGCTGTCTTTCCGAAGATCATCAGATCTTGTAGAAACTTGTTTATGCAACCCTAATTTTACACAGACACACAAAACTTATAATAGCAGAGAATTTGTGTACTAAAAATAGGTTAAAGTGGTTTTCTGAATTATAAGGAAACATGCAGGCACGGTTATTGCTGTTTATAAACATGTCCACATACATATGTTCTTAGAGCAATACAGCCTGGTCTGTGTATGTCTTCTGTGGATTTAACACAACACAATTCTGTCTCTCAGTAGTTCACCCATGATCACTGTGCCTCTCTTTGTGGAATATTCATTGTTACCAGATAATTGTCATAGTGTTTTTGCTCTTAAACTCTGCACTAACCACATCCATCTAAAAATAGCATAAATGCATGTTGTATAGACTCTGCAATAATATCGACACTCTATAGTGCAATTGATTTATTACCTTACAATGGATTCTCATACTTGCACTCTTGCTTTTGCTTTTAAGTGAAAAAAATGTTTTCCCGCTGCACATATAATATGTGCTATATATATCACCTTTCTTGCAGTTTTCCACACAGGAGAATGTGGCTATTCTTGGGGAACTTAACATAGTATGAAATAAAAAACTGAACTATGTATATGTATGTATATATATATATATATATATATAATCTTACACATAATAAAGAGAAAAAGTCTCCATTATATTGTACTATATTATTACATTATATCAGTGGTTCTCAAGATTTTAACTGGAATTGTATGTCTTCTTTCCATCAGTAACTATTATAATTTTTGGATAAAATAAGGTTGAAACTTCTGTAATCACAAAATTAATTGTGGTTAATTAACTTATTTACCTGTATTAATACTAATATTGATAATATATTGATAATAATGTATTATAGTTATTATACAGAATATGAGACTTTGAATATTGTATTCTATTATATTGTCTTGCATAACATCTGTTATTGGCATATGGTTAAAACCTGTTCTTTTTTTTCCTTTTTTTTTTTGCATTTAAAAACTACGCGTTTTCACACCCAAGATCACCTACAGGCTCCTGCTGTTTCACAATGTGCTTTGATTTGTGTTTTGAGAATTCTGTATGCATTTCCTTGGATATTGTTTAACAGTGCATTGCATGTCAATAACTAAGTAGACTTTAGTGCTACTGGTGTTTCTTTGCTGCTTAAAGAATCATCATGGTCATGTTTTTGTTTTCAGGAAATTCAGCAGTTTTCGGTACAGCCTTCAAGCTATGCTGTATTACAGTTATCTCCAAATTACATTTGATTTTCCTGGAGTAGTCTGTCACTGCAGGTCAAATGAAACCGAGTTAGACTCTAGACCCTTGAGTATTTAAGCATTACCTGAGATTAATGCAATAAAGTGAGCTTCAGGCTGTGAAAAACACACTCTGAGTCAGACCTAGTGTTCCTAACCTGCTGTTACTCTGTCCAAACAAATATGTGAGTCACACAAATAAATCCTGCACCAAACAGCACAACAGACAATGAACATTTGAATCTAATATGGCTCCCACATAAAATGTTTGAGTACTGTAGCTTGATCATTCAACACTACTTGACATGAACATGATGATTTTGTATCTTCAGTGGCATCGTGCTACTCTTTACTTTTAATTTACAGTAGTACATCGTTTAACACACTCATAGCATTTGTTTCTGTCTGTTTTGCATGTATAACTGTAGAATAACCTTTGACAATTTTTCCTTTGTGCTGTGTTTAGGTTCAGATAGTCCACAAAAAGCTGGACTTCAGCCACGTCACCTCCCGATGTGGCTCCAAGGACAATATCAAGCATGTTCCTGGTGGAGGAAATGTAAGTGTAGAGCAGGGCTGGGCAACTTCGGTCCTGGAGGGCCGGTGTCGTGCAGAGTTTAGGTGTGTTTGATTAGGGTTGGAGCTAAACTCTGCAGGACACCGGCCCTCCAGGACAGAAGTTGCCCACCCCTGGTGTAGAGTGTCATATTTGCTCAATTACTCTCTTATATATAAAGAGTGTGTCATATATCATTACTTACCCTCATGTTTTTTTAAACCTGTAAGACCTTTGTTTATCTTTGGAACACAAATTAAGATATTTTTGATGGAATCCAAGAACTTTCTGACCCTCCATAGACAGCAACGTAACTACCATGTTCAAGTCCAAAAAGGTACATTGTTAAATCCATGTGACAACAATAGTTCATCCTTAACATTACAAAATGCAAAGAAAACAAAAATAACGACTCTTCAACAACTATTTAACAATTTTGTCTCTTTTGTATTAGTCTTCGATGCACGTTTATGTGTGTGATGCTGCTCATGCAAGATTTCGACAGAAAGGATGACTTGCAATTTTTGCCCAGCTTTACTTATTCGAAACAGAATATGGACAATAAACTAAGAGAGATGGACGTACACCTTTTGTCAGCAGCATGTGTTGTGGTATTCTCATGAATGCGTATCGAAAACTGACATGGTGTCACATGGACTATTTTAACTATGTCCTTACTACCTTTTTGTGCCTTAAACATGGTAGTTGCATTGCTGTCTATGGAGGGTCAAAAAGCTCTCGGATTCCGTCAAAAATATCTCAATTTGTGTTCTGAAGATGAAGGAAGGTCTTACGGGTTTAAAACGACACGAGGGTGAGTAATTAATGACAGAATTTTAATTTTTGGGTGAACTAACCCTTAATCATATGACGCTGAGAACAGCAATGAGTTATATTTGTAATATGTGTCTTAAATGTTCTTTTCTCTTCGTACATCCATTATCAGAAACAAATTAAACTTTAGTCTAACAGCTCTTTATTCCTGGTGTGCAGGTTCAGATTTTAAATAAAAAGGTTGACTTGAGCAAAGTGACCTCTAAATGTGGATCCAAGGACAACATAAAGCACAAGCCAGGTAGGCGATGGATCAATTTTAATATTGCTATTACTCTAAATGCAGTTTCATGGTGAGCGCATGCAATAAATAGGCATGTGAATGATGATTGATCTCTCTCAGGTGGTGGGGATGTGAAGATTGATAAGGTTAACGTCAAGACCAAGGCCAAACTGGGATCAGTGGACAATGTAGGCCATGAACCAGGAGGTAGCAATGGCAAGGTAGTAAAACGTTTTTTTTTAGGGTGTTACATATTAGGAACGTGTCTCTTTTATTATTGATATTACATTTTCCTGAGGACTTGCGCAATGGCTGCTAAAAAATCTGATTTGCCATCCAAATATATTAGAAATAATTTTGTCAATTAAAAATTCCATTGTCATAATATTTCACAATATTACTGTTATACTATATTTTTGATCAAATAAATTCAGCCTTGATGAGCATAAGATAATATTTTCAAAAACATTAAAAGCATCATACACCAGCCCTTAAATTTTGAATGATGATGTACTTGTATAATAAATCTTGTGTACTTGTACAATTCAAAAAGTATAGAAAGTATTAAACTTTTTAGGAATAGCTCAATGGTTTTTGTTTACCATACATTTTTTTACACAAACACATACACACATACAGTAAATGCATGATTGTCTCCGGTAGCCGCATTCTTTAAAGGAATTGTTCACCCAAAAATGAAATTTCTGTCCTCATTTACTCACCCTCAAGTAGTTCCAAATCTGTATGAATTTCTTTGTTGTACCAGGCTGTTTTGGTCACCATTGACTTCCATAGTAGGGGGAAATATACTATGGAAGTCAATGGTGACCCAAAACAGTCTGGTTACAAACTTTCTTCAGGATGTCTTCATTTATGTTCGGCAGAACAAAGAAATTCATACAGATTGGAACTACTCAAGGGTGAGTAAATGATGACAGAATTTTCATATTTTGGTGAACTATTCCTTTAACTAATTGCTTCTGCATTGTGTTTCCAGGCTGAGGGGGTTCAGCAGAAATCTGAGGGAAGCCCATCTCCCCCTGCTGTCTCTCCACCTGTACAGGCAGACAATGGGACAAAGGCGAATGGGCTGAAAGAGAGCTCTCCTGCTCCCGTACCTCCTTTGGGAGAGGGGCCCCGGGACTCCCAGGGCCCAGACAAGCGCATCCCTGGGACAAGTAAGTGCAAACTAGGCATATTCAGCCCTTATATATGACTCCTTAAAAAGAGAAACCTGAAGAGATGTAATATATTGTGTATATCAGCATTCAAGAACTTGAGTCTCAGTTTAAATTGAGTTGGCCACAGCCCACAGGAACTAGACACTAACAGAAACTAAACAGAAGTTTGACTTAAAATGACAAGAAGAAGAATTTACAGAATTACAGTTCAAAGAATGTTAGTGGTTAATGCTAATGAAATGCAGACTTTTTATACCCTGGTGCATTTATTTAAGAGGATAAAATAACTGAATTCAAATTTTAGACGTATGTATTTACTGTTCCATCATTCTCTCTGACTATAAGGGCTGTATGAAGTAAAAATACGTTGTGCCGTTTTTTAAACTTTCAAAAAAAGGCTTTAAATTCTACATCCTGTTTGCCCAATATTGAAAAACCTATATACTGAACAAACCTGTTTCATATTGGAAACAAATAGGTTCACTCTTTTTTTGAAATGTCAACTATTTTGAACGGCAATATACAATTTCCAGCTATTTATTTTGATTCCTAACAGCTTCTCCATTTCTTTGCCCCCAGATTGAGTCCTACAAGCTGAACTTCCGCGAGAATGCACGAGCTCGCATGGACCACGGCGCTAAAATCATCTCCTGGTCCTCCCTGAGTGGCAGCCACCCCCACCCACATCGCAGCACCTCTCTCAGTGTTTCTCTGGGGTCCGCCATGTCCTCACACTCAACCCAGCTTGTCCCGTTCACTCAGCTATGAGATGGGTGCAAACCAGTACACTAGCAGGAGAAGGACTCTGATTTCAACACAGCCTGTCCCTTTAAAATCTATCTTCTCATTAGCATCTTCTCTTGTTTACAGTTTTCTTCGTTTTTTTTTCTTTGTTTTGAGATCATGTTTTGAGAAAGATCCAGGCTGTGGCTTAATTTATAGCACTTCTTTTCGAATGGAGGGTTTGGTTTGAGGCTAGATTTGGGATGAAGTATCCAGATTGTTGGAGATAAAGTTATGGATGCTGCAGCCGAGTAGCTCTTATTGTCATCTTTGATAAATTCATAGCACTTTGCCCATAACACCAGAGTTTCCTTCTAAACTTCCTACGAGCCTGTGCTATCCTTTAGACAGACCTAAATTTAGGGGTAACGTCCTCTTTTCTGTCTGTATCTGGCAGTAGATGTTCTCCAATGGGAACCCCAGAACTCACTTGAGATGTAGCTTATTACATCATATTATGGCAGTTACGCTCCCTGTATTGTTAGTAAATGGGGCTGTCTTAAATCCCAGTCAAAAGGGACGAATCAGCCTCCATCTATCCATCTGCTCCCTTTGCACCACTGACCGTTTCCGCCTCACATGAATTATAAACCCTGTTCTCCCTCAGTATTTAAATGAGCACTTAATCATTTGAAACGTATAGGTTGTTCAAACAGTAGCATATTTACATCTTCAGTGAGTTTGCTGTATCGTGTTTGCGTAAATTCCTGTAACGATGAGCTGTATCATTATGATGTCTAACCATCCGATTACATTTTCCACTTTCCATTTCTCTCAAAGCATCTTGTGAACTAATAGGACACAAAAACACATGACACACATAACCTACAGCATGATACAGGAAAGAAAAAAGCAAATGGCATGCAAACTAAACAGACAGGATGGGCAGAAATATAGATGGACGAAGAAAGTTGTCAGAAAGTTAAAATAGAAATGTGTTTACACTCCGTATACAGGTCATGATTATTTGCTCCAGATCATCCCAACTTTCAATTAAGTATTGTACCTCTAAATCCGAGAAGCAAATAACGTTTGCACTGGACAGATGAACCGGCATGTGCGAGGGCCCATTACATGAACAGCAAATGTATCCTAATTAAGCATTGCAAGACAGTCCATTTCCCTATTATTTATTCAGTGGCAATTGATAAATTGTTGTCTAGAAATTACTATTTAATCAAACATAGTAGTAAATGCTATTTGGTTTTCTTACTAAGTGATGTATTATTCACAAAGTAGTTGAATATCATAGTTTAAACTCTCCAAACCTACTATTGTAGGGCTGCTTTTTGAAACTAGTGACACTGTTTATCAGTGAATTTGTGGGCACTTTATTTGTAGTAATATTATTATATATATATTTAGCTGCACAATGCCTGCAGAAAAAAAACTATTTGCTGTTGTTGGTTAAAAGGTTATGTTTGTATACAGGGTTTGATTCACTACATGTTGTGAAATAATTTTTTTTTTCCTGGTATTTTACTGTGATGTCGTGGTAGATCATTGATGGTGGTAATGTTGTAACATCAAAGAAGATCCCACATTAAAACTGAACGACAGAGACCAGGAAGTAATAAATTATGCAAATATCCTATGAAATAATTAGCTGATGAGCATTTGAAATGCACTTTATTATGGATGTTTTATACTACAAACGAGTGCGATAAGATTGATTGAGCACATTTTCCTAAATTGTATCCCCTCAAAAAAATCCCACTTACTCAAAAATGCAAAACATGTACCTGTATCTCACAGAGCAGTCTGTAAATACAGTTTGTACGAGTGTGAGCAAGTGTGTTTAGTGTAGAGCAGCTGCGCTTGGCCAAACTGTCCTGTCTGTAGTTCCTCTTCGTGATTAGTGTGTACTGTTCAGGGGCTATGCCAGTAAACTTCAGTGTTGTTCTCTTGATACAGTGATCATAACCTTTCATGCCTTCAGACAGCTCTATTTTGTCATTTCCTTAATGAATGAACACTCTCACAGTGTTAGTCCACTTCTCACATCCCCTGCACCAATCCGCTCAACGCAGTTTTGTAAATACACGTTTCACACTTTATACCCCGCAGGGGGGGAAACACTTCTTGATTGGGTTGTATAGAGAAGCAAAGTGAAGATTTTGCATCTTTGAATATTTCTCCAGACAGTATTTTATTCTTTAAGCGAGTCTGCCTTTTTTTGATAAAAAGGGCTGGCAAACAAGAATGTTTTTAAAATGTATTGTATTCAGGAAGCAAAGAATATATATTATGTATGTAACTTTTTCTCTTTGTCATCACAGGTCACATACTAAATGCAATGTAATCAATAGGAGGAGGAGTGTGATTGATTTTGCCTAAGGATAGAAAAACTCAAAGGACTCTAAGGATGTCCTTCTGTGTAAACAAAAAAAGGCACAGCATTCTGGTAATGACTTAAGTAGCCTGACACAGGAGGCAGAAAGTGGGTCGAGAGTTTAGAGGTAATCAGTAACCACAGGAACAATGATTCCTCCCACATACTGCACCTGACACATAGACCTTGAATGTTGTTTGGATATCCATGCTGCACATCTGTATGAGACTAACCGTAACTGGTAGACTAATCGGCATGTTTAAAAGTAGATAGAGCACTGGACTTAGGCAGCAGAAGAGCCCCCTAGTGTGTCTGTTAGGACTCACAATGTGTGTACTACGCATAAAACACACCAAAAGAGCATGCTGACAACAATGGACTACAGACATCAGTCCTAAATTGGATTTAATGTCTCCCCCCTGATTTAAGATGTAATTTTTGGTATGAAAGAGGTCATTGTGATTAATTGTTAACTAGTGATGTGGATGTTTAATCATGAATAAATAAAAAAAAACAAGCAAAATGTGCTTCTTTTTTTTTTTACAGCACTGCATGTCATCTGCAAGGAGGCATACTGAAGGATGTTCATCATTGCTGAAACAAGGGACTTTTTTTTTTTAGAAATAAATACTTTTTAACTACTATGTAGTAATTGAGGAATAGTCCATTTTAAAAGCTCCACAGCTCAGCATTACTTTAGTTTAATGCAAAAATGAACAGTACTTTACTTTAGTAATACTTTATTAGCTGAAAGGCACTGCTAAAAAAAAAAACAGCATATGCTGGTTAGGTATGTTTTGAAGCTGGGATGTTGGTTTGAGCTGGTATAAGCTGATCTTTTGCAGCTTAAACCAGCAAGGGACCAGCATCCCAGCTTTAAAACATCCCTAACCAGCATATACAGTTTTTTATATACAGGGACCAACTGAAAGGCACATTCAGTTTAATAGAACAGCATGCCATGAAGCATTTTTGTTGTGGTTTTTGTTGTTTACCGGTGGAATAAAGTTCACTGGTAAGAAAAAATTACTCTTTTTGTTACAGATAAAATCGTTGTGTCTTCTTCAGTTTATGTATCCCTTTATGAAATGTATTAATTCATAACCGTATGAAAGCGAGGATGAACTTTTCCGTAAATCTTGATCTATCTTCTGTAATTCGGATTTTACAGAAAGATACAATTGCAAGATTTGCTTCAAGATTTTAGGTCACAGCAAAGTAAGGATAAATTTTAAACGTAATATTTTTGGAGAGAGTGGATGAAAAGAGCAAATGAAGGTACTGTTAGTACTTCAAGTGGATTTCCCTTGTCTTCCAGCTATGATCTACTGAAATCCATGTTAACACACTGACATAGAAATTGTTTTACATTGGCTAGTTTATAATGAATATGAAAACAATAATTAATTCAAGAAACAGCACTTCCATGGATATACCCTTGATCTTTAGAGCAGTGGTTTTGATAGATGAACTGGTATTACCTAAATCTACCCCCTGAGGTATAATTCAAAAATATAATAAATAATAGCCATTTAATAATTTATTTTGTATTTAAGATAAAAAAAAAGTTATGCCACAAAGTAATGAAGTAATGTTAATTATTTTAACTCATAATAACTCAATCACAGCACAGATTAAATGCAATTAAACTTTATTCTACTGTGTGGCTGAAAAAGCCAAGTGGATAACTAATACAACAAATAGGAGAGACGCAGAAGGTCCATTTGAGCTTTACTCTTCATCATGTCCCTTCTGTATAAAAAAAAGAGAGAAAAGGGAGAGATTATCAGTTGTGGTAAAATATTTTAATTATATATGTTCGCAAAAAAATTAATTGTATACCAATGTGGCAAAAATAAAATGAGTGCTTAAAAAAGTGGGGAATAACAAATTCCTTTGACTTGATTGGTTTTAATCAGGATAGATGTATAAAAAAAAAAATAATAATCAGTGTACTAAATCACTGGCCTTGGAACCAACATCACGACTTTTGGCACGCAGTTTGTTGACTTGTGACTCTGCAATGTCAGCTCTTTCTTCTGCTTCATCAAGTTCATGCTGGATTTTCCGTAACTTGCTAATATGTGTGTTGGCTTGTTCCTCCTATGAAGTAGGATAAGCAGTTTTGAGATTAGAGCCTAAATGTAATAGTATGAATTATCAGAAAAGTGTGAACACTTACAGCTTCCTCTGCAGCCCTCTTGTAAGCCTTGACCTTTAGCTGAAGCTTATCAACAAGATCTTGCAGTCGAGCCAGATTCTTGCGGTCCTCCTCAGTCTTTTAAGACAAATTATAGCAAAGAGACTTGAGAATTTCTTGAATGAGAATGTCATTGCCATCACATTTTCTGTAGGTGTATTCAGTAATAAAATTAGCTGCTTTTTCTTTTTTTTTCTTTTTTTTACCTGGTAGGTCAGTTCTTTAATACGTCTCTCATATTTGCGAATTCCTTTCACTGTTTCGCTGCTCTTCTTCTGTTCAGATTCTACTTCATTCTCCAGCTCCCTCACCTATTGGCACAGTGTGAACGTGTTTACAGAGTACCACTTGCAGTGTTCAAAAAACATTGTTGGGATTTATGGTAGGTCACTCACCCGAGCTTCCAGTTTCTGGACTTGTTTCTTTCCTCCCTTCATAGCAATTTGTTCTGCTTCATCCAGGCGGTGCTGCAGGTCCTTAATGGTCTGCTCCATGTTCTTCTTCATACGCTCCAGGTGAGAACTTGTGTCTTGCTCCTTCTTCAGCTCCTCAGCCATCATGGCTGCATCAGTTATGGCCTTCTTGGCTTTTTCTTCAGCGTTCCTGCATTCTTGCACTGCCTCTTCCACTTCTGTCTGAAGCTGAGATATGTCAGTCTCCAGCTTCTTCTTTTGATTCAAGAGGCTTGTATTCTGGACACAGGAGACATTTGTATTGTATTAAAGGCTGAATAAATAGACCTGTACAGAATGAAGAATAACCAATCACATACCTGGGAGTGCAGTAGCTGCACTCTTTCACTGGTATCCAGCAGCTCTTGCTCGGCAAGCTTGCGGCCTCTCTCAGTTTGCTCAAGAGCTGCTCTCAGCTCCTCTAGTTCAGCCTGCAGAAGGTTGTTGCGTCTCTCTACAATCGCAATGTTCTCCTTCAGATCGTCATTTGTTCTCAGAGAGTCATCCAGCTGTAGCTGAGCATCCTAGAATATGAGTGCAAACTAATTAAGACAGACATTTTTAACAGCCCTTCAAAAGCTGTCCTTCTTTGCTTTGTTGTTCCACAGTATTGATTCAGAGTGAGACTTACTTTCAGATGTGCTTGGACACTCTTGAGTTGTTTTTGAGCCTCTGCTGCTTGTCGGTTTGCCTGACTAAGCTGGATCTCCATCTCATTTAGATCCCCTTCCATCTTCTTTTTAATTCTGAGGGCCTCATTCCTGCTTCGTGTTTCTGACTCCAAAGAACTTTGCAGAGTATCGATGGTTCTCTGCAAATTGCGTTTGCTCTGCTCCATCTCTTCATCCTTCTCAGCAAGTTTGCGCTCAATATCAGCTTTTGTTTGGTTGAATTCTAGCTGAGCTCGCAGAATTTTACCCTCTTCGTGCTCCAGTGAGGCCTTTCAAAGAAGATTGTGATCTGTTACTTGGTTTCCAAGATACTTCATTTTTAATAATACTATTTAATATAATCATTGTGAAAATTAAGTGTACACATAATATTGCAAAATGTTTTTATATACGTTTTTTTTTTTCTTGAAAAGGCAATAAAGCTGCATCTAAAAACTTACTTCTGCCTCTTCCAAAGCAGACTGAATCTCACTTTTTTCTTGCTCCAGCTGTTTTCTCATTTTCTCCAGTTCATGAATGCTCTTTCCTCCCTCACCAAGTTGCTCAGTAAGATCAGAAATCTCCTCTAGATGAAAAGAATAATGCATTTCAACATATTGCCTTATTGATCATGTCTAAACGGTTCAAACAAACCATTAAGTCTTTTCAATATTTGCTTTTATTTATTATAATAATTTATTTAAAGATTCTTTGCAAATTTACCTTGGAGATTTTTATTTTCTCTCTTCATGGTCTCCAGATGATCCAGAGATTCTTCATAGGAGTTCTTCAGCTTGAAAAGTTCAGTACTCAGACATCTGGCTTCCTTCTGAGAGCTCTCTAGCTCAGCTTGTGACTCTTCAAACTTTTGCTTCCACTCAGCCAGGACCTAAAAGCATTTTATTTTCATGTACATTTTAGGATCACAGGTAATCAAAAATCAAGATTAATCCCAAAACAAGAACCACCATGTTTGGTTACCTTATCAAAGTTTCTTTGTTTCTTGTCCAAGGCTGCTGCAGCTGCATTAGACCTCTCCAGGTCCACCATAAGATCTTCAATCTCATTTTGGAGTCTGTGTTTGGTCTTTTCAAGAGACGAACATTTCGCATTTACTGCTTCAACTGCTTCTTCAGCCTCCTGCAACCGTTGAGCCAGTTTCTTCCTGTGTTAGAAAACAAAACAATATCGAGGAAGATCATTTCATTTGCACACTAGAAGAAATAGATAGACATTTTAATTATATTTTTACCTTATGTTTGGGGAAGCTTGGCCAACTAACAGAAAAACTTTTTGTTCGTCTTACATTTTAAAAGAAACATAACACAAACAAAAAGCTTATCTGTCAGTAGAGAAGTTAAACCTTAAAGAAAAGTGCAAATATATATGTAATTCTATATAGAAACATATCTTACTTGGCTTCTTCCAGTTCTTCAGTTCTCTGGATAGCATCAGTTTCATACTTGGTTCTCCACTGAGCCACCTCAGAATTAGCTTTAGACATGCCTCGCTGTAGCTCTGCTTTGGCCTCCTGCTCCTCCTCATACTGCTCTCTGAGCAGATCTGTGTCATGACGGGATGACTGTACAGCATGGGCTAGGGCATTCTTTGCCTGGAGGAAGACAAATTTGTTATCTAGCATATAAAAAACTGAATGCGACTCATTGTCTAAATAATATTCAGACCATGTTCATACTCAGTTCACACCTTAGTTTCCTCCTCCAGTTGCCTTTTAAGATCTTCAATTTGCTGAGTATAAGACATCTTGCTTCTAGTTAGCTGGGAGACAAGAGAGTCCTTCTCCTCAAGCTGTCTTGAAAGTTCACCTGGGAATGTCATCATGCATTTTATTATTATCATTATGAGTTCTGCCACTCATAATGATTGAAAAAAGGTATTTGACAGGCTTACCATTTTCAGATTGTAGTTTAGATTTTTGCATTGTGAAGTCACTGATACACCGCTGTCCCTCTTCATATTTTGTTCTGTATTCATTCATTTGATCTTCCAAAGACCTGCAGGACTTCTCAAGATTTGCCTGAGCAAAGTACACAATTCGGCTAGAAAACTACTTCACAACAAGAAAACAAATAGAAATTCTAATTTATGACTACTTGTGTTAACAATACCTTCATCTTAACAATATGTTCCATGTTTGAGACCACATCATCCAGCTCGAGTCTAAGTTCACTTTTTTCCTTTTCCAGTTTTTGCTTGACTCTTTGAAGATTGTCTATTTGCTCTCCCAAATCTGCCACACTGTCAGCTTGTTTCTTCCTCAGTGTGGCGGCAGTGGCCTCGTGCTGCAGAGTGGCCTCTTCAAGGTC
>JAUMHE010000043.1:8729350-8744788 GCA_032359235.1 Enteromius mattozi
TCATGAAGCATTGCCAAAGACAATGAAATTAAACCTATGGAGAAATAGAAAACTATTGATACAGATGTTGATTATATAGAAAAACAATATATTTTATGTTTAGACCGAAAAATAAAAACAGTGCTTCATGGGACTTGCTTGTTGGCATTCCCATTCATGGAAATGTCTGTCCAGAATGATGGGTAACGTAGTTTTTAAAAGGAATTCTGCTGTTAAATACAATTATTCTTTAAACAATAAATAAAGTGTATTTTCCATGTACCATCAATTAACAACCATCTCATTGCAGGTCTGTTTTTAAAGGTTATCATTAAAAGATAACAATAATTAAAATATATAAACAAACATGTCCTGTTTAATTTGTCTTTTACTTCAGGAACCGAACTGCTGTACTTTAGAGATGTAATCTTACCCGGTAACTCGATGTGTAATTATTTTGACACCGTAGGCAGTCTCTCCCATAGTGCTGAAAGCTTGCTTAATGAAGTTTTCATCCATGTATGGGTCTAACTGTAAAACAAATAATTGGATTAATGGCCTGTCAGCATATTTTAAACACACGCCATGTAAATGATTTACATAGGAATCAAGAAAGTGCAGAGTTCTGCGTCACGTGTCCCGTTTATAGCGCGGGCGTCGGTGACGTAGACAAGTTGTCCTAATGTACAGCTTAGTGTATTATACATTGTTGTACAATTACTGAGTCAACTCGAAATCATAACCGGGACATTTAGTTTCATTATTTACACTAACGTTACGACATAAAAACACTTACACAAATATAAGAGGCCTGCTTAGAGTAACGTTAAACATGAGAAAATACAAACCACAGATTAATTACCGCCATATTTACAAATGCGCTGAAACATTACTTCAATTCGGTGTACATTCAGCATTTCTCTAGTTTAGTGAGTGTTTGAGCGGCCTGTTGACCACGCTTGCGTAACATCGAGCTAAACCACATGCTGCTGCTGCTAACTCGCCGAGTTATCGAAGAGAAGTAACAAAAACACAATACTTACATCACCCATCCATAAACTTGTCATTCTGTTAAACATCTTGGCGGCTGAAACTGTTGCACCTCACAGGTTTGCAAAATGAAGCGACAGTCGGCTGCAGAATTTGCGTGGTGCTTCGTGAAGCTAGCAGAACCATACGTTTACTGAACACACACACTTCCGCTTCCGGAAGCGCGGAGATCAGGTCCAGTCAGTTAGCGTGACAGTTCATTCCTCCGCCAGTCTGTCTGTTAGGTTCGGCACACCGCATTTATATAAAACATCCATGCATGGGTAAATTATCAGCCGTTTTGTAATAAAATTAAGTGAATACAACTCTATGCTACGCATATGTTATTCTGAGTTTGAACTCAGGGGGGCAGTAGTGAGTATTTAAGACTCCGGCCAGTCGCCCAGCAGAGGAAGAGACGGGAAACATGTGATGACTTTGGTGTGATATTGATGGAAGAAAGCTGTATTCGAAATGAACACGTTACGAACAACATTTTTGCGCTTTTCGGGGGGACAGAGTTTGTGTCGGTATGTGAAACCAGTCATTTTGGTTAGTTAGTTTAGTTAGTTTGCTTTAAGGTCTTTTTGATTGTGAATTGAACCATCAGCGTTAGCGATGAAATCACATCGGGTTTTTTTTATAAACCCAGTGATATCTTGGTATTAATCGACCATAATGTATTGCAAAAAATAAATACACAAAAATACAGTGAAAAATATTACAAGAGTGTAATGATGATATAGTTACAGTACATTTATGCAGCAAGGAAATGTAGTGCAATAAATGCCGAGTCTTTCAGTTTGGCTTTTATTCAAATTTAGTATTTACTTGCAGTCTTTGTGCATGTGTTAATGTTTTTACACAATATTCTAATTCACTTCCAGGAGCAATGGCCCTAACTCAACCTTATTCAGCTGCAGTCAGCTACGCTCTATCAGTTCCTTGCTTCTGTCAAGGGCAGGAGCTGAGCAGAAACCTGTCCTGCAAGGAACCCTGAACACCAAGGCAGAGGGAGTTTGTGTTTTCCAGCAGCCACTCTGGCACTATCAACAAGTCCGCACGGTCAAACGTGGGACAGAATATCAGCCCAAGAACATCAAACGAAAGAGGACCCATGGGTGGATCAAAAGAATTAGCACTCCAAGTGGGATCGAAGTAATCCTGCGCCGAATGCTCAAAGGACGAAAGTCCCTCACTCATTGAGACACTGACCGGACAGTTGCTTTGATGGACCTTTTGAAGTAAATCTCAGTTGAATGTCAGCTGTGCTGTAGAGCTTTTGAGTTTCTTTTGAAAGAATTAAAACAATTAATGCACAGTAGAGTCAATAGACTTCATTGGATGAATTTTTTTTTTTTTCTTCAGTTTGATGGATCTTATCTGTCTTCATACTTCCAGTTGAGCATATTCATGTCAAAGTTTTTGCTGTATGCAGTGTTACACTCAGATCAGAGGATTTACTTTTGGATTTTTTTAATAACAACAGCATACTTGTAAGTAATCCAAATGGGACAGGAAGTATAGATGAGAAGAAGAAAAAAATAATATACACATAAAAACTACATTTGTCACGATCAGATTCTGTTTTGATTATTTTCACTAGTTACAAAATGTAATTAAGAAGTTAAATCAAATAAAAAACTGAATTTGTCATGGTGTATTGTATCGCGTTTTATTGTAAGTATTATAGTTCATTTTTATAAGCAATTGTATATGATTTTTATTTGTACTATGATAGTATAAAAGTAAAAAAGGAGAAAAAAAAGGGCTTTGAAGTGACTTGGTGTATATTGTGTCTAATATACCATTACAATTTCTTTTCACAGTAATTCCATTTTATTGCATTATGGGTTCACACTCAAAATTAGCAAGGACAATACATTATTTTTAGATTGTCATATTTACTGTTTAATATAAGAAAAATAATAATGCGTAGAAAAATATAAAATCTTTACAGTTTGCATTACTCATTCAAACGTCCTTTCTTGCTTGCTCATGCCTAACTGATTTTATCATGCAGGTGATTAGGCATGCCGCCTTCAGTGAGTAAACTATATGGCGGTCTCAGATATAATATTGTATTAAAATGATCTTTGACGTGCAGTTCCACTCACTACATGGTTGCTTTATCACATTTAAGCAAATGTTTAGCATTACAATCAGTGCTATATAGTAACTGAGCATCACCATTTCATTCACTGTTTTTTTGGAGGGTTAGTACCACAGTCTGAGCTTTCACCCTTTTCAATTTCAGTTGGAAGCTCTTCTGATGAAGGGTTTTGGTCTTTATTTGTGTGCTGTGCATTAGCGGCCCTTGAGGCATCTTCTGGTTTCATGTGTTGTTCAGAACCAGCACTAGCACATGGATTTTCCTTCCCAAAGTTGAAGAGTTTGCCAGGGTTGAAGGACTTGCTGGGAGACTGTGATTTCTCATGGCTCCCATGTGAAGCTGCTTGTGTGACGGCTGCAGCGGCATCCTTTTTTAACTCTTGGGATTTAAGGAACTTCAGAAAACCTGGAAGTTTGGCCTCACCACTCGTGGGAGAAGTGGTAGAGGTGAATTTACCCTGAAGTGGGATTATCTGTTTAAGTTTCATTACATTATTGTTGCCTAAAAGGGAGCTGGGTCTCTTGAGTTTATCTCCTCCGGAGCTGAACTTGGCCCCTGGGCTTTTTTCATGGCGATGGTCCTCACCTCCATTCAGATTGGACTTGTCTTGCTCTTGTCTTGCTAATTCCTCTGCCATTTTTTGATGCTCCTCTGCTTCTTCAGACTTCCTCCGTTGCTGCTGCTGGTGCTGCTGCGCAAGGCGTTCATGTTTCTGATGCAAAAATAGACAATAATACATCCTTTTAACTCAACAAAACAAGATTTTATTTCTTCTCAATGTGATTATATACACATTAAAATGACATTGTTATGAAATATGAATATCTAGACATTACAAGGGATATTGTTAGTCTATGCTCATCATGTGCTATGCTACCTTGAGAGCTTCTCTCCGCTGATATTCAAGCTTGGCCATCTCATCTGCCACCCAGTTTGGAATATCAGGAATTGCAACATGAATTATATATTTGAGTAGAATGGCAAAGTGCTGAAAACCACAAAAGAAAGAGTTAGGTTAAAGTAAGTGCACTTATACATAATTTCACCAAGCTTAAGTTTGTTATGCATAACGTATACTGTACGATAAACATTTACAGTGTTACAAAACAGTTCTAATTCAAGTCCTGTTCTTTTAAACTCCTGAAAAAAATATTAAGATTTTTAAGATAAATTAAATTATTTTTGAAGGGTCACGTAACACTAAAGACTGAAGTAATGGCTGCTGAAAATTCAGCTTTTCCACCAAAGGAACAAATTACTTTTCAAAATATACTGAAATAGACAAAAGTTACTTTAAAATCAAATAATATTTCACAATATTACTGTTTTTACTGTATTTTTGATCAAATAAATGCAGCTTTGTTGAGCATATATACCCATTTCAAAATAATACATACAAAAATTTTTCAAATCTTAGTGATCACAAATGTTTTTGCAGTGTTTTGCTAATTTTTTGTACCTCTAGCACTACAATAGAGATGATGGCCATCTCGGGGCTCAACCAGGGGAAGAGTCGTTGCAGCTGTCCACACTGGCCAATAAGGTAACAGTTCACAATAATTGCAATCAGACCCATTGCCTCCATTGCGGTCTGTTTAAAATTTTAAGAACAAACAAAAGCAAATAAACACAAACAACGAAATACAATCTGGTATGAATTATTTATCAAGGGATTACTCTGAATGGATCTCCTGACCTGCCATTGTCCAATGTTTTCAACCCTTTGCCCAAAGGGTCTCTGGAGGCCTGTGCAAAGTTTTAAGGCATCGCTTCGGATTTCTACAATGTTGTTTATGAGGGCACACATGGCTGCCAGAGGAAATGCAGAGGAGAAGAGTACAACATAGCCAAATTGTATGAACATCTCCTGGTAATCCTGTAGAGTATCCTGCAAGAAAATGACCAGCTACTGGGTTCAGAAAGTAGCAAATACTTCACACAAATAGCATTTCTAAACTTGTATTATTAACAATTTTATCAGCTGGTCAGATCTATATGGAGGAGCACCAACCTCATAAGTTAGCATGCAACTTTCAATCTCCGGTTGGGTCAAAACAGTAGATTCAGTCTCCTCTGGAGGATCCATCCAGGACATTTTCTTTTCCGAACTGTTGTTTTCTCCAGCAGATTTTGTCCTCCTTCTCTGAGTTCCTTGAGGTTTACTCACAGAATCATCTATGTCTCTGTCATCATCATCATCGTCATCATCACGTATATCAAATATTAAGGATGGATCCATTCCTTCCTCCACAAGGGTAGGACTGTCATCATCCTGTAAGCTGGCCTGTGTCGGTGCTTCCACAATCTTGTCCTTGTACTCCACCTTTTCAGTGAAGCTGACCTTCCTTTGCTTCAGTCCAGCATCATCATCCCCTTCCTCCATTTTGGGAACTCTGTAGCTGGCTATTAAACTCCTCCTTTCTCTCTTTTCTGATTGCTCTGGAGGTGAGACACTCTTGTTCACATCCAGACTGGCTTGGCAAGTCAGTCGTATCCTTTGCACTATTAATTGACTATAGTTCAGGAGCAGAGTTTGAATTAAGTCCCATAATGTCCTCAGAGCACCTAATTTATGGTGCTCATAGAGATACGGCTGTAACACTTCTTTGATATTTTGTAGAAATTGGCGGAAGATCAACAACGTGGCCAGCATCTGTGCATTAAAGAGAGTCATTTTTTTTCTGGGCTGCTGAATGAATTATTCATGACACTTTGTTGCTTTAACATTATTCTGTCGTCTGTTTATTACCTCTTTTAACCGCTCCATGTCTTTGAGATAGAATCCAATGTAGAAAAGGCTGAGGTAAGAATTTATGAACTGAAACTTTAAAATGCAGAACACGATATTTAACCATATACAGACACACACAATACTTCATAAAGTCATCAAATACACAGTTTTTACAGTCTGATGATACATTAATAAACTGAACATCTCCTGGTGTATATAAATAGATGAAATAAAGCATTAAACTTACAAAAACAGTCTTGAGGATGAGATTATTGTCATAAGTGCTTTGAAGTCTGTAGTTTTCTGTTAAAATTGAAAAATGAACAAACAGGTGTCAACCATAATGAACAACGCAGCTGTGAAATAAACAAAAATGCAAGTTTTCTGCTAAATTAATGACCCAATTTATGTCCCAGTCTTGCTAAATTGAGTAACGGTGTAATAAAAGTCCAAATGCACATTTAATGTTGTATCTATTATAAGCAGATTTAAGTCTTACCCATATCATTGAGCCACAGAGCTATTTTCTTGTACACTTCATCACATATAGTAACAGTTACAGCCAGAAGAATTTTTGGAAAAAATCTACATATGCTTGGCAGCTCCTTTGTTTCCATGACAAGTTCCTGGAAGAGACGGAAATCATGAATCCTGAATATCCATAAACAATGTTTAGTTTAATATGGAAGCATATATTTAAAACTTCATTGCAGAGTTTATTTGAAATAACTTGCTGTATCAAGTTTTGTAATAAATGTTACTGCGTGTCCTTACTTGAAGCTCCAGGCAGATAAACATGGCCAAGCAGACGAAGCAGAGACAGAGGATGCAGATGGGAAAGCTGACGAACCAGCGGAACATTCTCCTCTTCCAGGGTGGGTAGAAAAACTCTTCACAGCCTGTGACCGGACTGTAACGCTTAACTCCCTTAAGCACATGTAGCAAATATTACATATATAAATATTACCGCAAACACTGGTGGAAAGTATAAACAAATCACTAATCTAAAGAATTTAGGGGTCAGATTCAGTAATGCACATATACTATACTGTACACTGCAAATCAAGTTTTAAGTAAGATTTTTAATGTTTTTAAAGATAAAATGTAATTTAATTTCTGTGATCAAAGCTACATTTTCAGCATCATTACTCCAGTCTTCAGTCTCACAAGATCCTTAAGAAATCATTCTAATTTGCTGTTCAAGAAACACTTTATTATTATAATTATCATTTATAGTTATAATAATAATAATAATAATTATTATTATTATTGTTGTTGTTGTTTTTGTTATTATCATTGAAAACAAAGTACATTTTTTCAGGATTCTTTGTTTAATAGAAAGATCCAAAGATCAGCATTTCTCTAAAATACAAAGCTTTTGTAACATTATACTATATCATTCAAAAGCTTGGAGTCAGTATAATTTATATATTAAAATGTATGATCGAGATACATATTTTTACATTATTTTTGATTTGTACGGAAACATACAATTAAAAAAAAAAAGTAATCGACGAAAGTACTTCTTCTAACCCTTAACCATCAGTGGGGCGTAAACAGATTATATGAAAATGTATGATTGAGAATCTGCAAATTCATGCAAAGTCTCCTCCGGTTTGACTGTAATGATGCTAAAATGTCAGCACTGAAATCACAGGAATAAATTAAATGTTAAAGTATATTTAAATAGAAGCAGTTATTTTATATAGTAAAATTATGTCAAAATCTTACTAGTTTATATATATTTTTTATATATAAGTTTAAATATATATATATATGACCTTCACCTGCTGTTATCAAACATTTTGTCTCTAATAATTTAAAGTTCTATAAAAATGATGTCAGCACACCCGAAACTGTGGACGGGGTTCTTCAAGTGACTCTGCTGGGGTGTCCAGAGTTCCCCACTTATACGCCAGTTCTGCTTCCCGCCGTTTCCATCTCTCCAGGAAGAGTGTGGCCCACACCACATTGAAAATGGCAAACACCACGCAGCATATATCCTGACTTGTCTGCATATCAAGAAAAGGCTGGTGATAAAACAGTGCCTTCAAACCAAATACTTGTATATTTTCTTTACTTCCATTCTAAAGCTATAGAATTGTGATATCAAGGAAAACAACCTGCCTGATCAGACTCTGCAAAGATCCAGAGCAGAAAGCCAATCACTGCTGGATACAGCATAGAGTTGGTGTAAAAGCCCAACCAAGCAAAGTACAAGCCGATCTTCACACCAAAATAATCACACACGTCATCTGTCAAGAATGGGACAACAAAACAATTAGATAAATACAAGACTGTTTATTATTATTTCCTTTCCTAAAATATTGTTTGATTGGCGCTAAGGTGAAATGCAAACCACAATACAGTGAAATATGCCTCAGTTAACCTCATAGTTTCAAAATGAATCACAAGTTTCTTTCTAAAAGAGGCTCCTTCTTAGAGATCTCATTACACATAACAAAACATGTAGTGACTCGTAGTTTGCATTAAGAATTCATACTGTAGCACTTCATATTTGCTCAGAGCCAATCGGTCTGTACTGAAGAAAGCAGGTAGGTACACAAAAGTTTGTTTGCTAAAGGAAGAGCCTTGACCTGAAATCTCATTATACAACCATTAAAAAGCGCCAACCATTTCAAAATAACTAAACACTAGTTGACTCCTGTGTATGTTTGCAAAAACACAGGAGTTCTCACCTAAAGGCTGTTTCTCACAGACTGCCTGAACCCAGGATGTCATCAGCTGATTTAGGATCCTCTGCTCATGAAGAGGAAACAATTGAAGAATCACACCCCTGGCAATAAGCTCTGGTACTGCCAGGGACACAAACAAATTTGATCAGATTCGGGGGGAAAAAACATGAATTCTTAAACCTGATAACAAACATTTTAGGTGAAAAGAAATGTTGAAATATGTACTGATTGGTTGGCCCTCCAGGAAGTGAATATTATGAAGTGCCTCGCCATGTTTCGCCCGCAGATTATCCAACCAGTATTTGATAATACTCTGACGCTCCTAAAGAAATGACAGAGAAAAACTGACGCAATCTATGGAAAAATGTTATTTGTATGGAAACGTGATTTAAACAAAGGTATGCTATGAAGGTCCTTCTTTAAACCTAACTATCAGTGAGTTATAAACAGATTGTATGAAAATATATGATTGAGATTGTACTAATTCATGCTAATTGTGCCATCAGTTTGCCAAAACATAAACTAGTTACGAAATGCCATTAGATTGTATTGGAAAAACCTTTATGACGTTAGACATCTAATGATTTCATATACAGTAAGAAGACAGGAAATGAGAGATTAATGGCACACCTGTGATGTGAAGAAACAGAGCTCACTCTCGATGTTTTCATAGATGTCATCCTCCTCACATGAAAACCTGCGAGTGCCGCCTCCGTAGCGTGGCTTCACCGCCTTTTGCATCCCCATCTGTTCGGCTCCACGCAACAAGCTTCAGACAAAAAACAACAATCATTCTAATGCTGTATTTATGTAGGACCCAGTGACCATCTGTCAAACGTTTCAGACATTTTATATGGAAAAATAGAATACAATAACTGAGATGAGATGAGAGGAGCAGGAGCAGTCTTACTTTTCAAAGGTTGAGGTAATGAAGAATGCATAGGTGTGCGTGTATTTATGCTGCCGGATCTGGATTCTGACTTGTGGAATTCCCAACCGGACTTGGTTAAGTAACCATAACAGTGTATGGTCATCTGTGGAGTCTGGAAAAAAAGATAACATGCTGAAATATGTCCATCAGTAGATCAAAGAAAGTAGATCAAAGAAATTCACATTTTATTATCACTTTATTTTTAAATAGTAATGTAAATAGTAACGTGTAAATAGATGTAAAAAGATGTTGTATGTGCACAATTACATTCATACTGTAAGGTAGCAAATCTTACCTATATAACAAAAAACATCTGTGTTAATCAATAACTGTATTAGTGCAAACAAGCAAAACTGAAAGCCATAACCTACACACCTGGGAATGTCATAAGAACATCACAGTTTTCAGTGGGTGCCATGATCGTAGTTTTATGCTTCATGGGGAACTGTCTGGCATGAAAGAGACGACCTCTGAGCAATTTCTCTGTTTGGAAGAGAAACAAAAAAAGAAGTGATTCTTGTAATATCATAGTTATAGTAATCATTTACTATAGTATGTCATTATGTTTGTGATGTGTATGCAGATGTTTAGTGCTTGTATATATTTTATTAACTATACCAAAAAAGTCAATCAGGTCCTTAACGATCCATATTTAAATAGCATTATATATTATATATATATTACATATATTAAATACACACACACACACAACACACCTCATTTTACATAACTACATTTTCATTTCATGCGTCTGGTTTTCGGTGTCATCCACTTCCAGGTTTTTTAGCTGTAAAAAACTATTTTTCTGCTTGATAATGTAAACTGGTACCATATTAAATTAATGTATTAATTATAAACACTCTAGTTTTACCATTTACTGCACTTCCTTATTCTTTTCGTTTTTTCCCTACAGAAGCTAATGAATAGAAAATTTCAAACATTTATAGAAAAAAGCTTACGTGTTGAAAAATAAGGTGGATACGTGTGTTTGTATTAACAAAAAGAACCCAAAAATGTAATTAATTCCATTATTAAGGGCTTGAGTGATTTATGGTATAGTTACTATACATCTCCACTAAAACGTCTGCACACATCACAAAGCACTCAGCTTTCCATTTGAGCTGTCATCCAATTAAGGTAAAACCAAACAGACCAAGCCTGTTTTTACACTTACCCAAATCCTTTAAGCTCACCATTCCGCCCAGAAGTATGTTTTTTGTTTATTTGTTTTTTTGAAAGTGTTGCTTTAATGGGATAAGAGAGCTATTGCTAATTCAGTCAAGCTGCTGTTTCGCTGTTACCATAACCAGTGCATTAAACACAGTTTCTTCTCATTCTAAGTTTAAGCTTTTTTTTGCGAAGGAAACAGGGCAAGAGATGTTATCAATTCTCCGACCACTGTGTCATAAACTCTGCTATTTTTTTTTGACGGTTACATGAAGTGTGAAGTAAATGAGAAGCCAAGCTCATTTTAGCAGCCTATACAAAATTACATTTCATGAGTTTTTGAAGAATAAAAAAAAAACACATGCAAAAGTGTGAAACTGAGATATTACCTGATTCCAATAACTTTCAAATATAAAAACAGATTATGACAGAAAGAAGAACTAGATAAAAATAAAATATTAGCTCAGTCCCATCATACAATTAAACAGTGTGACATCATGAATATGCATTTTAGCTGCTCTAGTGGTATTTAACACAATTATGGCTGCATTCAGTCTGCATTCAAACATAATGAACATCAAGGGAGGATTTGTGGCATTACAAGCAGGATCAATGCACATATGGTGGAGAATGATTCTGCCTCAGGGGTTATTAAAGTACAAATGTTTGAAAGACATAATAGTAGTGATCTGAATGAGCACAATTACAGATATTTTCATCTATGTTTTGTGTATTATAGGTGCTTATGTGCTGAAGCACCTATTTAACACTTAAACACACAATGTCAACAGACGATAACGAACAGGCAAATAAGGTTTACTAGACAAATATTAGACCTTCAGATATCAACCTTTTGTACTGTATTCTGCCCCTAATAGCTATCAATCGTGTCATACACTAGAGAGACAATACACAGCGAAACACGCATATTTATGGTTTGAACTTACCTACGACAGCTGGATAATAACCCGCGAGCGTCTGCATGACGGCTGTCTGAGTGTCACTCACCTAACACCGCTGAGGACATCGCGTGAGATCTTCGCTGTGCTCTGCTTTATGAATACGTCAGCTGCGCTGTTGCCGTCGTCGGTACTGGTGCTGAAGCTGTACGGCCAGGTCCAGCAAGGCTTCCCCAGAGTCCAGAGCCTTTTCCAGATGCAAACAGGTGCAGAGAGTCCATTGACCACTATATAAATCCTCAATCACACGCTGACATCGATCATCCATGGCGCTGTCAACACTCAGCAGATTTCCTCATCATTCTGGAAGAGCATGTTTTCAGCTTCCATGTATTGCTCTGTTAGCTCGCTGTATTTCTCTGTTTTGTTAGCCTGTAAGTTGTTGTCAGTAAGTTGCTGTATGCGCCATCTGTCTCTTCTTGACTGGAAAATTACGCAACGCGAGGTGCATTATTCATAGATGTACTGAATCGAGCCAATGAGAGTGAATGCGCAAAGATCTCGTGTACAAAGAGGTGGAAATACAGTACAGGTGAGAGCAACGACTGGATTTGGTAGCGATCTGAACATGTAATTACTGAACATATCGTCTTACTGAGGTTGTTTTGTACTTTGAGCTGCATTTCAGCCAATATTGATCACTTCTTCAAGGATCATTTGGTGTCCCTTATGAGTTTGTGTAAAACAAAAAGTAATTCTTGAGAAGTGGGACAAAACAGGGTGCAAAATTGAAAAAATAAAACCTTGTACTCCGACAAATTATATGAGCTTTGCTTTGGTACAACCTCCATTTTTTAAAAAAAAAAAAAAAGTGCTTTTTACCTTGGACTTTGTAATATAATTTCAACTTTATCTTTAACAGCACTCAAGATGTTTTTAACATTTCAAAACATTCTCATGTTAGCATATAGATCACACTTTTACATTTGACCAACAATTCTTCAACAAATGTAAAATATCATAATTAAATATCAAAATATTTAACTAACAGAGATGACCAAGAGGACAGATCTGACTGGGTTGACACATCTGACGATGGTGACGAAAACCTGAATTTGTAGTCATTTTAACTATCAAGGTCATAGTATCAATGAATTACTGTATTAAAACAAACACAACAAACAGTGAGTATGTTATTGTATATTAAACTCTTATTCAAGAGTCACATTTAAGTATTTTGTTACATCACTGAAACACACAGTGTTGACATCTGACGGTGTTGACAAATTTGCCATTTCTTGCACAATTTAAACAGAGTTCATGTAGAAGCCATTTAGTTTTTCTGTTGATGCTAACAGAACCTGCTTCAGGAGAATAAAATGATCTAAATATTTCAAATAATTTCCTCAGAAATTGGAAGATGCTGTTGACATATCATGGTTGTGACACAGGAAATATTAACATTAGGATTTAAAAAATTATTATATAAATACTAAAAAACTATAAAACTTAGCAGAGCCTGTCTGACAGTTATGTAGCCTATTATTATGGATTAACTGTTGCAAGGGGGCTTTAGAGAAACAGCTGCCCCTGATATTCCCTGATTCTATACAATTTTTATAAATAAGTGCTTTTTGTTCATTCAAAAAATTGTCTTATCTATTTTATAGCATATGAATAATTGAAAACTTCTCTGTGGACAGACTGTTTTAGATGTTATGGGAGGACAATAAGAGTCATTGATTTGGTATAATAATGAGAAAAATAAAATGAAGGGGATAATTGTGTTAAATACATTGCATTATTAATCCCTCATAACATTTAAAATTGAAAATATTTGTATTTTTAAATCTAATAGCAGTTACACTTGCAGGACCTGTTTTATCCCATGTCTTAACAACATAAAGCAGACTCTTTTAGCTACACATCAGTAATAATCAATTAAAAGTATGTTGCATTTAATTATAATTCTTCTTTCTCAGTAAAGATGTCTTTTAACCCCATGTTTGCCCCAGTGCAGTTTTTTTTAGTGTATATAGCAGGCTAATATTTTATAAACATGTGTTCTCAGTTTATGCATCAGCATGGTTACCATCATGAATCCATGTAATTACATTATGTTGCATAATTAAAAAGAAAATGCAGAAAGAACATCAGTGACCTAATGTTACTTTATAACTTTATATTGTATACCACTGTAAATTTACTTTTTGCCACCAGACTTTTGGTCACTAAACAGCTGATTATTGGAAACTTGATTAAAAATAAAATCCTATAAACATATTTAAGTTAAATAATGAGTTATCTGTTTTTGCAAATAAACTCTTAATTTTAAATTTTTTTTTTTTTTTAAATCTTATAAACGTATACAATTAGTTCTAAAAAGAATCTAAAAAAAATTACCTTTTCAAAATAGAAGAGACACCTATTTATAATGAAATGACTTTCAAACAGACACGGTCACTTAGAACCTAAAGACTAAATTATAATTGGTTTATGGACGGCTGTTCAGCTTGACAAGCACCTAGGCCTATAATTATAACACTGACTGATAATTACATTGTCAGTCTACATCAGCAATCAGTGAAGGCAGGATTCTTGATAATATTTAAATATCAACCACTTTCTGATTTATCAGGTACACGTCTCCATAAAGTCATTTGCACTCAAGTGTAAACTTATTGTACTGAACATTAAACTTATAACTAAATGGCTATTATTGATAATGGCTATTTATTAATACCTAATGCTGGTTCATATAGTCATAAACTCCCAAAAGTTGGGCAAAAATATCATTACTAGAGAAACTTTGTTTTAGGATTAGAATGTCAAAAATTCTATTATTTATATACATGGTCATTTACTTTACAATGATGATCTCTGTGGAATCACACAAATGCACAAAAGCAAAGAAATATGTAACAGAATTCAGAGTTAGCCTTATATAAGCCCTTCCAGTTATGAAGTAAAATGCTTATGATAGCTCCACCTGGTGTCTGACGTGTGTGTTGGAGTGCTTGAGTACTAGAGATGTTTGAAGCCAAACCACCATCTGAGTCTTATTCTTTGATTTACAGTCACTCACATACAGACACATTTAGGGCAAATAAAATTGTAGAAATACAAGAGGTTTCTGAACCCCAAATAAATTTTAAGCTCACTGTAACTCAATTTTAAACAGAAAATGAATATAGAAACACAAAAATATGATATTTAATATTACACACTTTACTTGTGCTGCATTTCATTTGTAAAGACAAATCGGTCCTATTTTTGCATAATTTTTTCCCATTAGCATTTTGTTTGTATTTGTAATCTTTATGTCTGTATCATATCAGCATGATGTAGATCCAGATAAATGATCATCAATCATTGTAAAGGTAAATAATTGTAAGGCCAGGCCAGCGGAAGGAACTCTCACCTCTGAGTTGTCTGTCTTCACTCCCTCTGCTTCTTCTGCAGTGTCTTCCTGTTTGGCGGCCATTTAAATGGTATGGAATAGTAGAGTTAAATTATGTTATTTTTGTTTTTATTGTGCATAAAAAAGTATTCACTGAAGTTGATCCACTGATGTCACATGGATTGTTTTACCTGTGTTTTTACTTCCTTTCTGCATGGGATCATTTCAGTTGTATTGCTGTCTATTGATATCTCTGATGGTGTTCTGATATCATCAAATTTGTGTTCCGAAGATGAACAATGGTCTTATGGATTTGGAACAACATTTTTGAAACAGAATTTTCATTTTTGGGTGAACTAACCCTTTTTAAAAAATATTAAAAATATTGTTTTGCTTTAGTGGACTCTAGCAAGCATTTTCTGTAATTATCCTGTTTTCATGCCTGTTTTGACCATGTTGTGTTTTTAATAAAAGCTCGCACTTGGATCTGCTA
>JAUMHE010000043.1:8752298-8774800 GCA_032359235.1 Enteromius mattozi
ATTATCACATCCAGTTAATATACAACAATATTGAGGTGCTATAGTATCTGTCACCATTTATAAGTTGGCTATATCTATTATTAGCCAGCTAGTATTTACACTTTGAAAAGATGTGCTACTCTTACATAAGGCAAATAAAATGACTATTTTCATTTAGTGGCACATCTATAAAAATGGGCTGATTTCATTTACACTGTAAATAGCATCTATAGCAGGGGTGTCCAAAGACCAGCCGCGGGCCAAATACAGCAGTGGATGAGTTTCAAACACCCGGCTGATTTAAATTTTTTGTTATTGCTTGGCCCTAATCCTCTTCCGTACATCTTTGAGAACAACATCAGACTAATTAATTTTTTTTTTGTTTGTTTTGCATCACTATGCAGTTTTTAAAAGTTTATAAAATTAATAAGAATTGTTAATGAAAAACACACTATAATTTGATATTCCTGTTGAAAAGATACAGAAATCTTATATAAAATATATAAGCATAGTTGAGTGCCAGTCTGCATTGTTCTAGAAGCTAGTTATTCAGCAAAATGTCATTAGTTTAGAAGCTAACTAAATCTGGTATGGACTTTTCAACACTATTGTTAAAAGTTGTATTCATTTTAAGTCCATCAAGCATAGTTATTAACATACTCATACACAACGTTTCCGATCATAAACTAAAAGTAAGCTGAACTTTGTTCTTGTAAGCGTTTGTTCTGTAAAACATCGCCTATCATAATCATTAGCCCTGAATATATAGCTCCATTAAAAACATAAACACACTTACCTTCTTGTCAGAATAGACTGGTTTGCTATTAGAGAGTATGGCTGTGCTAAAATGGCTTCACAAAGTAAAAACAAGCTTGTTAAAAAGCGAGCGAGAGGGCCTGCAGCAGGAAGCCGGAGCAGAGATTAAACATTAAACCTCCAGAGGCAGAGTCTAGTCTGGTGACAGCCACAGGCTGGCATTCAACATTTCCCCTCAGAAACTCTTCCCTGAAACCTTTAAAACGGAAATGACCAAAAACTGTTCATGTTACTTCACTACTATCATGTAACGGCTTCTGAACTCATTAACTAAAAGTCTTTATTCCTAGTTAGTTGCAGCCATCGAGCCTCATTCTGTTATTCATCACCTAAGTTAATCACTAGAGGGCAGTAGAGGAGTATTGCCTAGCATGGCTCTTCGTGCATTGATGTCAGATAAGCTACCGATTCAAATGGACTTTTGTGTTGTAAAGTAGTTTCAACCCTTTCTTGTAAAATAAAGCTGTCACAGTCTTTACAGTCAGCAGGAAATATAGGACATACTATCACACAGTTACATTTTAATGTAAACAGACGCTTCCATCTGTTGGTATTTGCATCTAGTTCAGCTGCTAACTGTTTTTCTATGGAGATAAAAATGACTCATAAGTCATTTTTAGCAGAAGAGATCATGAGTCCAGTAAACAGTAAGGTAAAAATAAAGGGGTCAAACACCTTATATTAGAGTACTGATTTCACTTAGCTATAGATTCGGCCTCAAAAACTTAAATCTTACAGAATGAGAGAAATGTATATACTGACATTTTGCATGCTTGAAATTGTAAAACGGCCATTGTCTTTAAATAAATTCAGTTCAATTAAATTCTGTAGCTTAGTTCAAAAAATGAAAACATACATTTTGGTTTCACATATCACCACACTGCTGAAATCTTGTGGAGCACCTCGAGTCAATCTAATTTAGGTTCTCTTGGGGTACATAGGAGGTAAGGCCAGCTAATATTAATTGGGAGAAATAAAGTGTCTCAAGACTTCTTGGAACTCATGGATACTTGCCTTTTTTTGAAAGAGTGTTCTGCCCTGATCTGAGGAACTGCAAATTACCAGAATACTTCATGGTATTTAGCTCTGAATCCATAAATCTGTGATAAAGCTCAGTGATCGTTATGTGTCTGTGTCACATTGATTTGTGTCTGAATTCACCTTGGAAAATGTCCTAAGGCCTGTTTTTGTCCCAAGATAGCTGCCTGTGGTTTATCTTCATTGCTTTTCAATTAAATGTTTATGAGGTCCGCTCCACTGTTAATGGGCATATGTCTTACTCTCACATGCTGTCATTACCATGCAGCTTGATGTGGCCCATTTTCTTCACTCTTCTGGGATTGCCTCAGAGATGTCCCTCTGCAACGTTCTCACTCTTAAGGATCTAGGTCTGCCTCCTTCAACAGCACATCAAACACATCAAGAATATATATTTATTTTTAAAAGGAATGATGGATGCATTGCATGTTGACTTAATTGCTAGAACAAGACGTTCACACATTTGTCCCAGTTAATTAAAAAGTATTGTACTCGAAGTGTTTTAATATCACATATCCACAAAAGGAGGCTCTGATACTCACGTTTTCATCCTCATTTGAACACATGCTCATCCAATATCACAATGCCACAGTGTATTCTCAAGAATTTGATATTTATTATCTGAAACATGGGCAGATTTTGTCCACACTGTAGCTTCTTGGGCTATCTCTATGTAAACAAAATAAGAGGATCTCAACATACGAGACCATGATAACCCATGCCTTTATGTACAGTCAACCTGGGAGGATACAAAATGCAAGTTCATCTCTCTGTTTGATCATTCACAGGTATTTCACAAAGAAAGGCAATTAGGAAAAAATCAGAAATAAAATAAAACCATGTAGTCCAATAAAATACGTTCTAGTGATTTGGTGTCCCATCTACTTGTGTATGCAGTTTGACATCAGAAGGCATCTGAGTCTTACCTAATAATTGGCACATTACAACATTTAGACTGTGTTGACAGTGAAAGCGAGAGAAAGGCTTGAACAAGGGTCATGGTCATGTTGTTTAAAACCATGCAATCGTACATCCAATGTTTTTTAACCAGGATCTAAATTGCACTTGATTTTGGTCATCAAAAGCAGCTTAAATAGTAAAGCAGCCTGTCCTATTTTTGTCAACATTAGGAATTAAATGTTACAACCGGCTTTCTGAGTTCGTCTTTGATCTCTGTTTTATAAAATGTGCTAAAAGTGTCAAGTATATTTCAACAATGAAAGCTGTGAGAATTCTCTATTTTTTAAGTTTAAATGGAGTTGTTGTTTGGCAAGGTTGCTAATTTTAGGCATCGTTTGTACACAAGAACAGAGGACTGGAAATACATAAGACCTAAACACAGTATTGACAAGACTGAAACAAGTTGTATAGGAGTTGTGATCAAGCCGCCAAATTATGCAAATCTTTTACTTATTTAATAATAAATTAACAAATGTTTAACGAGCAAATCAGAAAAAGCAAACATGCATTATTAAAAGTGTTTTGGGGGGAATTTGGCTACAGTCTCACATGAAATGTGCACAAAGTCTGTATCTTTGAGTGGGAATGCAACTTAATTTCTATGTGGTCATAAAACACATTAGTTTTTAAGTTGATAAAGTTATAGGCTTTGGTTAAGGATCCAATGTATTGCAAAATAAAAGGCTAAAAAAATAAAATCATATATAAATATTAAATCAAGCACAAATAACTACTACCCCACATTTTTCCTGATCTTATCTAGTTTTTAAAAATTGTTATTTAAGTCAAATTAATAAAAAAAAAAGAATAAATAAAAACTGGTTCATAGTCATTTACCATTAGCTTTAAATCTGTGACAATTACACCATCAAACACATAACATTGTCAGTTGCTTTAAAGTTATGTGATTATTTAAAACCATAGATGTCTGAAAAATACACGTGAACTGGAGAGACAGATTTGAGCTCTAAGCTGCCTTAACGGTATGTTCTGAAAAGTGCAAATGTGAGCCACAATAATGTCTTCCATACGCATCTCCGTCTGCTCTATCAGATATATTCTCTCTGAGAAGGTCTTCTCATGATTACAGAATGATTTGTTTAGTATTACTCCTACTTTTCACTGATTCGTCAATCTCTTGGTCGAGGAATTCATTTATAGGGAGAACAAGGAATGCATTAAACGTACATTACCACATTACTGCACCGCTATATTTGCAACTCTAAAAATACTATCCAACATTTTAAAAAGGAATCTCTGTGTAAAAAATAAATGAAATAAAACAAAAAAAGAGCACACACACATACGTTTGAAAAACCATCCATAATCCATTCGTCACAATTGCACTGAAACATGCAAGGTTTAAATCTTAGTCCTGTCATACATTTGTGCCTACCACAGCATTTAGCACTCTGTGCTGTCATTTCAGATTCAAAAACGCAGCCTCGGTAATGTGAAGACTTCTGGAAGCTCAGATTTTTGTCAAATGAAAGTGTTACCAGTTTGAGTAGAAACTATACCTTTTTATATTTCTTCCTTCTTATATTTCCTTCCTTCCTTTACTACCTTCCTTGCCTAACTGGTGGAAGTATTGAGAGGCTTTGGAAAATAAGAGAAGACTGCGACAGAGTTAATGGTGTTTGTTAAGACAGACGAGTTAAATGTCTTCAAGAGGAATGTATCTGAAAAAGGAATGCAATGCTCGTGTTAACATTGTACAAAAACTCGCTCCAAAATTTTGTAAATGGACAACCCTCCACAATCTATACATTCAGGCACTGAAAAAAATAACATGCCAATATGTAACTAAAAAAGGTTAGTTGCACCCAATTTCCCTTAAAGGAGCAAGGGAACTGAATCCTTAAGGTTGGCATTCCTGCATTATTCTACTCAGTAGTAAGGTCATGTGCTCCTGCGTCTCCAGCCGAATGCCGAAGCGATCGCAGAGCACCCAGACGCGTTCTCGGTGCTCATCCTGGCACAGATGTCTTACAGGACCAGTGAATCGCTTCTATGTGGGTGCGTCGCTCCTTTGTGGTCTGCGTTGGTTCACTCTGACAGGCGTTGCTCGGGCCCACCTTCCCGCGGACCCCGTGATCTCGCAGTTTGACGGACCAGTTTCCTGGACTCACTCCAGCTTCCTGAACTCAGACTTGTAAATATATGAGGGCTTTACAAAAAAGCTAACTTGAACAGCCATACAATGGCTAAACATAAACCATATATCTACTATTTTGATAATTCTTCTCTACTTATTAACACGAGTTCTCAATCTCGGCTTGATCATCTTACATGAATAAGTCTGAGACCTTTGGAAGCGGCGAGCAAGTCCGGGCCCGCGTTAGCCGCTGTCGGAGGAAGTGTGCGGGGCGGTGGAGGGTGAGCGCCGCCGTCTGGAAGGGGTCCAGGAGCGTTCTGAGCCCAGCGAAGCAGGGCAGAAGCGGTGCACGAAGCCATCCAGGAGGTCCTGCTGCTGCTGAGTTATGGCTTGGGAGATCAGACAGGGCAGAGCCTGCAGGCTGCCGGTGACTGCGTCCAGCTTGTCCTCCAACGTGCCAATACGCTTGTCCAGCTCCTCACTGCGTTCCTGGAGCTCTGACACCAGGTCGTACATCACATTCTGAGTCTAGAAGAGAGCACAGAAAAAAATAAATAGATCGAATGAAATCAATCAATCAACATTAATCAATAAATCCATCTATCCGTTAATTCATACGTCTTAAATTGTTTAATGACCATATTTTTTCATGTATTTCTACCCTTCAGAAGCTACACAAGATACTTATATATTTCCCAGAGAACAAAATATGCACAATTTACTTAATTGTACAACTGACCGTTTGCAAAAATCCACCCTCCTTAGTTACTGTTGCTATGTCCGACAAGCCATGTCTCTCTTACGCTACACATCATGTTAAAAAATACATTGCAGAGCAAAGAGAAAACTGGCAACATGCCAACAGACAAGACAATGCAGGTTATTTCTGGTATGAAACCTCATCGCAGCTTTACATTTTTTGAAGAAATTCAAAAAATAAATAACATAAATAATGAACTCTTTAGGGGCAAAGAAGGTATAAAGGTGTCCATTTGAGAGTACTGCCTAAGTTGTTGTACGCTTAATTTTTTTTTAAAAATTTTCTGAGAGTGTAAAAACCAACATCCCCTCAAATCTAAAATCTTTTAATAATCATTTATTTATTTCCCAATTTACCAGACCATAATCTTATTCTGCTGAAATTATTCTGTTGTTGGTGTAGATGGTGTACATGCACAGGATGAAGCCTTTAACATACCTTCGCCAAGTCCACCAAAGTGTTGGCCTGGTCATTGAGTTTCCTCTGCTCCATTTTCACACTGCGGAGCCTGGGAGGAGGCAGGGTTTTGGAGGGATGGGGGGTTGGGAGGAGGGGGACGTTAGGGAAGAGTAACAGATTCCTGTCAGGAAGACTTCATAAGGATGAGGGACAGAGAGAGAGTGGCCTGCATGCAAGCATTCACAGTCCTGTTTGCCATACCAGACATGCAAACCCAATCTATGAAATGTAAAGAAGAGAAAACTCTTAACTTAACGTTCAAACATGACACATCTCCTTTTGCCCCTGCAGGCACGCGTCAACCATTCACAAAAAAAGCCATCCGAGAGCCTCGTTTGTGGATGAGGTCAAAGGAAGTGGCAAACAGCTGAGGTAGAGGTATATGTGACACCGCTGAAAATGCTTGTGAGAATGGCATTGCTTGCTGTGGGCTTGGTTCTGAACAAAATTTTAAAAGAATGTGTTAATGATTTTTTTTATTTTTTATTTGTGCCATAGCAACTATGAAAGAGTACAGGGATGACTCTGACCATGAGGAGACATTGTAAGAAAGGCTGCCTTAATATCCTGCCCGTTAAGTGTTGTAATTAAAAGAATGCGAGTCCTCCGCTCCGATTTGTCATTTATTTTTGAAAAATGTAGCATTTTTCTTTTCAAGCTTAATGGACTGATTTTGGAGTACCCAAAAATAAAAATCTGGAGATGCAGGACATGGTCAGCATTCTTTCTAATGCAAAAACTCCATATCATCTTGCATCAAAGCCCTGGATGACCCTAAATGTCGAAGGGAACACGGCATCAGCTGAATACATGTTTTAATAGAAGTTAATTGCAAGACTATTTATACTTTAAAGCCAAGTCTGTTTACGAATGTCCTGAACATCTTGTCCAACAGCTTATTTTTCCTCTGGACACACAAGGTGGGGCTATCAATGCAAGTTAATACAGAGATTTACTTTTGAATAATGGATTCGGTGCAAATGAACAGTTCCAAAGATGCTTCTCCTTCAGAAGGTTACATAAAACCATACAGCATTAAGTAATGTTGCATCTTTTTCATTCTAGACTTAGAATGGAGAGAAGCAATATAGGTAACCAAAATCGGCATTCAGCTTCCAACTCCATGCATATGAAACAGAGACAGTGGGATGTGGGGAGAAGAACACAGAGGACAAAACTTACTTCTGAGCTCTGCAGTGATCGAGCAGAACGAAGACAAAACACAGTTTAAGTTTAGAAACCACAACATATACACAACATGTGAGCCATTACACTGCACTAACCATAACCACAAGGTAAGGGTTTGGGAAGGAGAGTGGAGAAGGACAATCATCACATTACAAAGAATAACATGCTGACTGATTCTCCTCAAAAGTTCAGAACTCGTTGCTGCTAATCTCTTCAACACTTGATTGGCAAGGACTCAGTGATTTTGGGAATTGGATTATCAAATACCTGCCCCTTCTAATTCAAAATATAAAACAGTTCCTTAAAAAAAGAGAGAAAACCAATACATTCAGACATGAAACAGAAGTTTCTTGAATTAGCGAAAACAAACAAAACATACAGTTGCACATCCACTGAAATATATATTCACAAAATAACCATACTTTTAATCAATCTTTCGATTTTTTTAAACTTTACTGATCTGATCATAACTGCAGTTTATAGTCTTCAATAAATAAGCAAAAACGCTGAAGTGTGGAAATGTTGTGCTTACTGGTGAATGGCCTGCAAGAACTTGCGCTGATGTTTGCGCACTTTGGCATGATCTATCTTCTTCACTAACTTGGTGTGTTTGTAGATGAGCCATGTTTCCCTGAGTACATTGGCAGCTGTGTTCTTTACCTGGGAGAAAAGCATGAAAAAGGAAACAATACTTAGAGATGAAAATAATGAAACATTCAGGTAAAAGAACAAGAAATACTGTAGGCTACTTAACACAAAGTTCTTTCCCAAGTTTGCAAAAATAAAGTCACTTACTCGTTTACAAAGTTGGGTGTCCATCATGAAATTGTGGACATGTTTCTCAGCCTTTGTCAATTCTAACTTTCTGGCTACCACTGCCACTACAAGCGCAGTGCAGCCAGCTCCCTACAAGAAGAGATGGTGAATTTGATCTATTTTCAACATAAATATTAACATTCAAATTTGACAAAATGTAAACTGCTTTCTATTTCAGATAGTACCTTTAATTATAATTCTACATATCAAAAAGACATACCATGATTCCTGTGAGCAGACAGACCCCTTTCCCACAGTATGTATGAGGAACCATATCTCCATAGCCAATTGATAGGAAAGTTATGGAAATTAGCCACATAGCTCCAAGAAAGTTACTAGTGACTTCCTGTTTGTCATGATACCTAGAATATGAAGAACAGAATAAGCAGAGAAGCTTGATCAGGCTGTGGAAAACAAAGCTTAAATCGTGTACATTTGGCCCAATCAATGTTTCAACATCAGATATAAAGTTTTCCAGGAAAAAAAAAACACAAAGTGACAGAAAAACTTACCAAATCATTAAATACCTTATTAGATAATATTTAGTATTTTTAGGTTTTGACCATATAAATGATTGTGTACCTTCCCAGACACAAAACAAACCTAAAAATGCACAAAATGGTACATATATATCCTTTGAAATTAGAATTACTATGTATTTTCAAAAAGAAATTAAACAACCAACACAAGTTTTCAAATAAAGCATCTGTTTCACTTTGCAAAGTATAATACGTGACTGTGAAATCGAGTCCACAAGTCAGGGAAAAGCTAAAAACTAAAAAAAACAAGTTTAAAACTCCTTAGAGACAAATACAAATGACCTAAATCATGGTCCCCAGACTAGACTATTGCTAGCAGCTCATTCACATATCTGCAGGAGGTTGACCTTTTCAGCAGCCTGTCAAGGAGAAGCTAAGCACAGGTCAAAAGACATTTATCTGCATTTAATACAATATTGGAACACTTCTGATGAGGAATATCAGAACAACACCCAGGCTCTTCAACAGTCATACTGAGTAGCCGGACTGAACGCAAATTAATCACAATGTTATTTCAGTTTCAAAACTGAATTGTTTCTAATCAAACACATTTATGTTTCATTAAATGTTCCGAAACATCCCCTCTAAGACAGCATACTCAAATACACAAGAGAGGTCATGCTACTATCAATTGTGCATGTCTATAGCACAATTCAACTCTGCAGTCATGCTCTAAGAGCAGGAGCATTGGAATTGTTATTTTTAGTATTTAATGTAATGGGAGAGCCCCATTTTCACATGCGAAAAGCATAGTTACCATGCAGGCATTTTTAAGAAGAAATCCACATCCTGCATGCTGTTTAAGCCAGTATATTGAGAGCAAGGACACAAACCCTATAATAAAACTGACCAACATATTGAATGAGGACAAAAATATCAGCTTTTAGTTTACGCTTTAGTATTTTTTAAAATTCAAGCATATGAAAGTTTGTTCTAGTGAGGGATGATTCTCATAAAATAAGATATTTGCCCATGTGCTACATCACCATTGTGAAACAGCGCACAGTGCTGGCACAAACCATTCTGATATAGGTTCAGTCATTTTCAACTGATCTTTTTTGAAGCTGGTGTCAGATCTCAGAGGTAGAACGAGTCCTCGGTTTACCAGATTTTACTCTTGAAGAACTCTGGTAAAGACCCTTTTACGTCAGACTTGCATTCTACAGTTACCTCAACCATACACTCGCTCTTAGAAGCCCGTTAGACTCTAATAATTCACATGACACAATTTTTGGAAGAGGTCATATCCTGCGAGGTCTGTCTGTTTGCACACATGAACATGAATATGCAATGCAGGTCTGATCATGACTACGCACACTGTCTTCATCATTAGCTTGCCTTTGCTTTGACAGTGCAGAAGTGGATTAACATTTCCCTCAATGCTGGTAATCAACAGTAAAAAAAAAAATAATAATAACTACATACTGGCCTTCTAAAGCTCTCAATATACTGTATGCGATACTGGCATAAAATGGATAAGAGCTGGCACCACCTTCAACTTAGATCAATTTATCTGAAAAAATGTATTTCCCCACATACCCCAGTCATATCCCAATTTCCCATAAAATCTCTACAGATGGTTGTTTAGTAGCAAAACTCACAGAGCCCAGCAATCTCATTCCTTTAAATGACTCAAACCCTGACAGCATGGTTAGAGGATGCAATGATGGAGCAAATATTGGACATTTAACCTCATTTACCCATGTTAACTAGGGATGCACAAATTTTTAAATAAGCAAATAATTATTTGGCTAATAAAAACTGATAAATTAAATACATTTTGTACTATTTAGTCGAAATAAAAAAAACAACAATGTCATTTTTTTTTGTTGTTTTGTTTTACAATTGTAAAATTATTTATTTATTATTATTATTATTATTATTATAAAGCATTACATGACATAAAAAAGAGTGGAAATGAGTATGTACAATTCAGTCTTCAATATAGACTAAAAAAAGTAAGTCAATAAATTAATAAATAAAACAATAATATCTGTTAAATACTGATATGGCACTCATATATTGTGCAAAATCTAAAAATACAAATAAGGCAAAATAAAAAAGCACTAATATTGGTTAATAACAAATGTGGTACCGATACATTGTGCAAAGATTAAAAACACACTTAGGGGAAATGGGTATGCACAGTTAAATATTTCATATAGCCTGATACAAACAAATAAAAAAAAAATCTAATATCAATTAATAAACCATATGCTACTGATACACTGTGTAAAATCTGAAAGGGGAAAAGTAAATATGCACAATTAAATACTCAATATGACCTGATACAAATAATTTTAAAAACTCTAATATTAGTTAATAACCCATATGGTACTGATATATTGCGCAAAATCTAAAAATACAAATATGGGAAGTAAATCTGCACAATTAAATTTAATATAGCCTGATATTAATAAATTTATTAACTAATATCGGTTAATAAGCTTTATGGTACCGATAAATTTAGCACACAGTCTAAATATATAAATAAGGGAAGTATTCACAATTAAATAATCAATAAAGCCTGATGCAAATACAATTCAAAAAGCACTAACATTCGTTGACAGCCGATATGGTAGATATATATTGTGCATCCCTAATGTTAACTAAAAGTGTCGCACAGTGGCAATGCCACCACATATATTTTTTTATATTTTAGCCCCCCATTCCCTTACATAGTTGACTTCATTTTCAGCTCACACTGCATGTTAGAGGCTTCAGTGTGACAATAATACCAGACAAGGTTCAGACACAATATTCCAGTTCTCTGGAAGAAGGTAACATGCTTTGGGCACAAGTAAAACACAGTCAACAGGACACGTTTTATAGAAACAGTCCTTTTAGCAGGTCTTTAATTGAGCATACGCTGTTAGCAAGCTGGTGTTTATTCATCTTCTGATTTCCATCCTTAAAACAACACTCCAGTAACTGTGTGCACCAAAGACAGCATACATGGAGGTACTGTAAAGCATCTTGACGAAATGGAAGGTATTGTAATATAACGTACCTTCTCGATAGCCTACGAATGCTCTATTCTTATCTAATCATAACTTGCTTTTCTGTTATCAAGCATTCAGCTACATGAAAACTTGTTTGAAAAGGAGATATAAAGATGCAATGATGCATGGAATCATACGTACATTTGGGGAAAGGGCCTAAGAGAAGGAAACTGCCTGAGTCATGCAAAATATTCAGGGAAAAGTGGGCAGGAGGGGGCGGAAACAGGACCGAGAGATGTGAAGCGATGAACAGGAGGTACATGAACTCAAGTGTGAATGATAAGCCAACGTTGCAAATAGCAGCAATGTTCCTCCAATGTCCCAGCCCTTCCTTCATTTTCCCATCCCTCCCATTCCAGACGGACTCCGTGCTCGTCCAGTCTCACACCGTTCTGCCCTTTGGGCTGGCCAGTGTGCTTAGAGAAAAGAAAATAGTGCAGTAAAAGGCCCAATTTAGCAGCACTTTGGAGAAACGAGCGCCTCTTTTGAATGACAACAAAGCAGTAAACATGAAGACTACCATGCTGTTTCATAGTTTACCAGAAGTGGGCACCCATTAATCTAGCATCCTAAAACCTTGCTTTTTCACGTCTCGGAGGAGACTGTGCTAGAATGGGCAGCAACATTCCACCTTTGTGTGCTCGAATTGCAATCTACAAGGGACCAAGTGTTGTCAAACTGCTTTTTCTGTGGGGCAACTGACAAGTTAAGGTTAAATACACACACAAGCAAACACATGACCGCGGCTGCTGCGCCAGCCTACATTTGAATACTACAAAGACGCAAAGAAAGCACATGTATCGGGTAAAATATAAAGGTTTGTTTCACAGGTATTTCTGTAGCTCTCTTTTGTGCTGGGGCGTATTACAGTTCAATAACAGCTGCTGAAGGAATAATCGGGGAAAAAAAAAAGAGTTGCCCTCAGGCCTGTTTGAAAAGGTGATTTGAAGGAGCTGCTCCATTTTAACACAAACTCCCTCCTCCTCCTCCTCCCTCCTACTCCTGAGCACTTTAGAAAGAGACGCTTGATTCACAGTGCTGCACAAATCATAGCTTTCGAAACCATTAGTGCATTCGCTATCAACAAACTTCTCTTTTGCGGATGGTGCCACATTCACACATGGTTTTTTTCCCTTGTTTTTACCAATAAATTAATCTATTGGAGTTTTTATTTTTCGCTCAGAGCTGCCAAATCCCACCCCTCCCCCCTCTTAGAGCAGCAGTGGCACCAGCTCAATGAACAATGATAGGTTTTCCACGGCTAGAGAACGAGGACTCACATGGCATCCCTATGGAGCAGCATAGAGGGGAAATAGAAAGTACAACAGTGAATTATAGTCACACACACGCACTCGAAACCTCCTCCCATACATTCATACAGGCACGCATACGCAACGCAAATTACTCACGCAAGAAAAAAACAGAGTGTGGGCAGCATCGTGTCGTGCATTGCAGCCGATGAGACTGGGGTGCAGAGTGCTGGGTAGTGGTATGGTGTAACATCAAAACCTTCACCGCGTTTACCACTCCAAACTCCTCATTACTGCCTGTTCAGTCTCTTATAAACCCACAAAAGTGAAGTATTGCCAGAGACTGCTGCTTTTGTCAACAACCTTTCAGAAGTGAGCCGTCTTTCAGCCACAGAGATGAGAGTTACTGACACCTCTTCTTGTCATATCTTTTCTTTGGCAAAGCATTTCTTTTGTTTGCCTTACACTCTTAAAAACAAAGGTTGTTTACTGGCAATGACTGTTCCATCTAGAATGTTTAACATTCATGGAACCTTTCCATTGTCAGTGGAAAAAGGTCTTCAGATTAGTCAAATATTCTTCACATGAATAAAAATTGTTTCTTTTAAGAACCATTCACTACCTTTATTTTTAAGAGTGTAGGAAAGAGACAGCTGCTATATATTAGAGCTGGGTGTTAATACATATTTCCCGATTAGATTTATATTTTGCAATTTTTGGTTTTTCATTCTGTTCATATCAATATAATTATAGGTATAACTTTATTTTAAGGTGTTCTTGTTACACATGATACATTGTTCGTACAATTATAATAACACTTAATTATGCATAATTACATGCAAGTAAGACTAAGCCAAACCCTAATCCTAACCATATAGTAAGTACATGTAGTCAATTAATATTACTCAGTACTTACACGTATAATTACACAGTAACAATGGCACCTTAAAATATAGTGTCACCTAATTCTAAAATCAAATATTTATCTGTAAGATAAGTGTGTGAAAAAAGCCAGATTATACAGGTTATACTGTTTTTGATTAACTAAAAAAGTAATTTGTCTGTTAATTGGACTACACGGTGTTGTAGACTGTTGCAGTTCAATTCATGATATACACCTTTTTAATGTATTGAGTCTCTGTAAACTCCTTTAAAACATGTATTCCTTTGTTGTAGCATAGATCTATTAAGAATTTGTTCAAGTGAGGATCACAATTAATCAGTAAATAGCTATTTTTTACTCTTATAAAAGTCCTAATGTATATTCATGCTAAATTTCTAGTGCCCCATTCGCACTGACAGCATTTAAGCTACTGTTCGTCGCTAATATTCGCTGTGTCATATTATTGGTGGGCAACTGGCCATAGCTTTTAAAAATCTCACGACAAATTAAAAGTATAGCCAGTAAAAACTCTCTTTTCTTCCTGCTAAAAATAAAGTGTTCGTAATTGCAGCAGTTCATAAATGCATCATACAATGAACAAGACAAACAGTTATCAGTGTATGACTCAAATAGTTTGTGGTAACATTAACATCTTGTCTAGTGAAACTCCACTGTTCTCCTATAAGGCTAGATGTTGCTTCACCTCATTCGTGTTTGCATAGATTAACGATCCTAAATGTGGAAGTATCACTGGAGACTGACAACTCTCAATGAAAATTAGTAACTTGTGGTTGATTTGTCGTTAGGAGTTGCTGACAGCATGAATGGGGCTTGAAGTTTCTGCACAGCCCTGTTTATGCAGATAACTGTGGTTAAATTGATTCTGATATAAGGCATGTGTTGGAGAGGTAAAGGTAAGGAGAAGCAGGTAACGCAGGCAGGAATGGCAAACACAGAGTACAGATAAAAAAAGCTAATGATCACTGCCTTTTGAATCTAACCCATTCATCACAGTGCTGCTTTAGCCCAACAAGGCTGTGTATGTCCATTTCCTAATGTGCCTTAATATGTTGAAATCTACTCTGCCTCATGGGATGAGATCATGATGATGCAGTTTTTGAAGTGGGAATCCTCGGGGCTCCTCAAGATTACCAAAACAAACCATTCCGCAAACAAACAATTAGGCAGTCATGAATTATTTAACAATTGCTAATACAGCTTACAAAACATGGACTGGGATTTGTGGTGCAATCGCAGAGCTGATGGGAGAAAAGCTCTTCATACAGGCAGCGTGAGGCTGTTGGAGATGCTCCTGAAGGGAATGAGTGAGTGGGAGATGCAGAGAGAAGGAGAGCGAAAGACAGAAGAACAGAGCGAGAGAGAGAGAGAGAATGAGTGGAGGGGAGGGGTATAGCTGTGTAGCTCGGGGTCACAGTCGCTGTGGTGCCATACCTCTCACAGACCCGGACGGTCCAGGCCGCGATGATCCACGAGGAGATGCTGAAAACAAGCAGCACGGTGCCGGGGCAGATGGTCATGAGGGTCTTCATGACGAAGCGTGTGTTGAAGTTGATCTTGTTGAGGGCACCTATACTGCGTGAGGATGCGTCGGTGAAGAGCTTGCTGTGAAGGAGCATGACCCGGCCTATCAGGTAGAGCCGGAGGAACATTGGGATGGAAAGGATGATGTCTACGTCGGCGTCGGCCACAGAGGGCACGTAGGTGAAAGCCAGCCGGGCCGTCCACGTGAACACGTACTGGCCCGGGATTGGGTGAATGGCACACACCAGCAGCTCCAGGACAATGAAGAAGATGCGCTCATACGTCATGGCTATCCTCCAGTCATCCGCCCCATTGTCCACCATGAACAGCTGTGAGGAGCAGGAGAAGAACAAAGTGCATTTAACAGATCAGTTAAGAGGAACATATTTAAGATGAAGCAATGTCGATGCCTTTAATGTGAAGTGTGTCATTTTTTAATGGTAAAAACCTTGTTGTATTTAACATAGTATGTAGAGAAACCAGGTTAATTCCCTTAAAAGTGTAAACACTCACTGAAAATCTTAAACAACAAAAACAAATGAAGGCAACGTGGTGGATTAAGATTTTCAAGTTGTGTCTGACTACTTCATTTTGTCAATTTAAAATGCAACAATCGAGTCTAGTCCGTAAATGTATCAAGACCCGAGTTGTTATAACTAATTAAAATGAAAACCATAAAAATGTTATTACTTATAATGCAATAAACCTTAACTGAAAAATAAAATATAAAAAACTTAAACATATTTGATTCCTGCTAACAGCTGAGACAGTATTTCTCATTGTCTTTTAGTTTAACTTCATGTACTAAAGCAAGTAAAACTGAAATTAAATTAATTCAATATAAATGCATGAATATCGAATTAAAAAATATGAAAATAAAACACACAACAAAATAACAAAACCTTTAATGATGAAAACTATAGCCTAAAAACAATTGATTAATATTCATAAAGGCTTAAACAATATTAATAAATATTACTAAAATACCATATCAGTGATTGTAAAATAACATTCATCAAGACAATAATGCAAGGTTTAATAGCAATTCAAAAGTTAAATAGCAATATTTTTAATCTGCCATGTTTGTATTCTTAAATATAGTTTATATTAATATTTATTCTAAATAATATTTTCCATTTTCATTTTAAGCAAAGATGTGTGAATAATAGTTTCCTATATACACTACCGCTGAAAAGTTTGGGATCAGTAAGATTTTAAATGGTTTTTTAATATGTTTTTATGCTAATCAAGGCTGCATTTATTTGATCAAAAATACAGAAAAAAACTGTAATATTGTGAAATATTTCATTTTAAAATAACTGTTTTCTATGTGAATATATTTTTAAAATCAAGCATGTCCAAATATTTATATATATATAGGGTTTTTTTGTTTGTTTTTTACAATATAAAACATTATTTTATATTGTAATCAGATTTCGCAGCATTACTTTTTTTCTGCATTTTAATCAAATAAATGCAGTCCCGATAAGCATAAGACACATCTTTAAAAAAAAGTCTTTAAGTCTTACGGATCCCAAACTTCTGAGCGGTAGTGTATTACCTTCATAAACGTATTAGCTCATAGATTGCAGCACTTCACACATAAACCTCAATAATGTCAAAATCAACAACAACAGCATAAAAACCATCAGCAACCATAAAACAATAATTCCATAAACAGTAACAGCCAAATGTAGTCATGCTGCAATGCATGCTGGGAATGGGCAAACCCTTAACAAATCAGCAACGCTGATCAATATGAAACCATTGGAGTGGAAGTGCTAAGAAAAACCTGCTTTAAAAAGGGTTTGTGTTCATTGATATTTATGACCTATAAGTTACACATTTCACCTTAGCATTAAATCAGCATTAATAGATAATTCATATACAAAACAATCTATTTGATAATCATGAACTAACCTGTATTTCCCGAGCGTGGTACATTATTATAAGACCAAGCAAAATAACAGTGGAAAGGCTGATAAGGCATTTCAGTGCAAATGAATATGAAGACTCCTGCAACAAGAAACGAAACACACCGTTAGTATGAACAAACACACCACACAGTCTTGCAGCTTCGGCTAAAGTTATAAAATCATGCTTACTAAATGAAACATTTTTGTATAAATAGACGCTGTCTAAACCATCTGCGTCACAATACACTGCAGTGCTTCACCCTGGAGGAGTTAATCCCCACTGTGTCAGGAAAAAAAAAATCACTTTCCATAATATTCCCCATGGCAACAAATGAACCTCTCATACTGGGGAGCCAAACATCTGATTATGTGTGATATTAGCTTTACTCTCTGTATAAACTCCTTATGACATACATGCACAATCACACTATGTGGGTGTCTTTGATGATGTGAATACTTGAACGTTTTTTCGGCACTGTCCTGTCATCTCAGCTTAAATGTGTTGGTGGGAGTGAGGGACTTGTTGGTTGAAATGTTAGTGTTGTACAACAGAATAAGGATTACAGATCAGCATGTTTCATACAGACTGGAGGGAGAGGTAATAAACGATAAGGTAAACGTAGTTCAGGGAACTGAATGCCCATTTAAGCCATCAGTCAATAGTCAGTAACCCTGTATTTTATGATGTTATACTTTAGCCTTAAATTATTTTTTCATTTAGTTTCATTTTTTTTACCTTACTTTTTTGTCATTGCAAGCACCAAAACGCTTTGTTTTTCTGTAAAGCATCTGTCATATCAAAGTAATTATATTCTAGTTATACTAAAATCATGATTGAAATGGCTTTCTGGAAGAAACAATCCATATGCAAAGATTCCCAAATCAAAATTTCATGTTCTGCCAGTATGAGAAACTGAGCAAAGCGTGCATAATTTATATAACCACAGAAAAGCAATTAAAAGATTTAATTTTAACAGTGAAATTAGACTCCCTTCTCCCTTACCCCTTCTAATTTAACCCCAGGTCCCAATGGTCCCGCTACGAAAAATTAGGTCTGAAATTGTTATAAATTTCCCGTGTGACAAATTATATAGTAAACTAATTAATGTACCTGTTGGTCACCGGGAGTTTTTTTTTAAAGGTCAGATTCCTAACAAACACATCTGGAGCGCCTTTCTTTCCTGCTGACATTCACATGCCATTGTTCCTTGTTTTGCTTTTTTCTATTTTCCATGCAAGATGAAGCCATGTGATAATTCAGTTAATTCAGCTGAATGTGACAGTAGCGGTGTAGCAGTTCTCTCCCACAGGGCTAGAAATAGCACAACCATTACAAAATCCACATCTCAAGGGAACTGAGTGGTCACAGTAACAAACACCTCATTTTGTGGACCCTGCATTAAGAATTGCTTTGGGAGTTGTCTGTAACACAGGCATACCTCAAAGTTTAAGTATTTAAACTCTCTAGGACCACCAGCGCTGCTAGTGAAAACGACTACAGCACAGTGAGCAGATGAGAAGAGGTAGATCAAGGCAGTTTAGGGGACAAATATTAATGTGATGTCCGTATGGGTAACTACACGCTATGAATCATTAGTTAAGCATTAGTAAATATTCAGTTCATCCTTTACAAAGCATTGTTCCAACATTAATAGTCATTAGTAAGCAGTTTATAAATAAGGCTATAAATGCCTTCTTCCTGATTTATAAGCATATCTATTGCAAAGGAGATTTAAAGGCTCAATTATCTTCCAAACAGAACAAATTAACAAACACAACACAGAGGGATACAGAACTATTCATTTCAAGATGCAAATGAAACTGTAGACTTGATTTTTTTTTTTTGTCTATGAAATTGCAGAGGTTTGTTTTTCTTTTATGAAGTGTAAAGTTGTACAGTTAAATTTTTGCATCTTGAAACAATATTTCTGTGTTCTGTATCTACATCTCCTTTGTAATTGCTTTACAAGGTATACATAGTCCTCACTTTAGATGAGCTCACAAAAACAGACGGCTGGCAACTACTAAATGCTTTATAACCTGACTTAATCATGAATTACAGCAGGAACATGTGTTAATAAAGCATTTATTAATGCACTGAGCAACTATTATCATGTGTCTAAATAACAAGATTTAATAATGTACATTTCAATAATTTATTAATCTTTTACTTAGACTTTCTAAATGATCTTATTAAACACTGACAACTCCTAAACAACTGGTTTGTAAATAACGTAATAATTAAAACAATTTGAAATAGATCATTAATAAAGTATGAAAATACAATTATTAAACATTAAGTATATGCTCAAGGACAAGGCATTTACAGATGCACTTGTAAACCGCTTACTAATGTAAAGGATGTAATGGTTTATAAAGGATGAATTGAGTATTTACTCAACTTTAAGTGTTACCGGTAGGGTAACGCTTTATTTGAAGTAGTCCTTGTTACACGTTATATGAACTTACTATCATATTAACAATAATTTATACAGTATCAGCAAGTAACCATAAACCAAACCCTAAACCTAAACATAACATGTTAACTGAAATTACTCAGTACTCAAATGTATAATTACACTGTAACAGGGACACCTTAAAATAAAGTGTAACCTATGGCTACTTACTGATTCTCATAATTATAATACAGTAACTTCTGTATGAATTACATGCTTACATATTATTTATACAGTAGCAATAAATTATTTCATTATTTACTTCCCTAATTTCTATTTTTCGTCTTTTATTTTTTTCTTTCTAAATAGCCTGCTCATTTACACTCAGGAACCATGTTTTCTATTATGTATTGTATTTTGTAATTATTTAAAATTTTATATTTTCTTAATGTTTTTGTTGTGCAGCACCTCGGTCAGCACTTGTTGTTTTATGTTTGCTATATAAATAAACTTGACCTTGACCTTCCAGTTTTGTGGACATACACAGAGAGATCAGTCACTAGTCAGGTGGCAACACATTAAAATGCACAGATTCAAGAATCCACAAAATTACAAACTCTTTTGTCATCAGATTCTAATTCTTTTATGTTAAGTACACCTGAGATTATAAAAAAAATATTTAATAAATAAGAATCACATTTGCATTTTTTTTCATTCTCTAGGCACACGACATGCAGGTAAACAAATTTAACAATATTTCATTTTCTTAGCAAGTTTTTTTTTTTAATTGATTGATTTTAACACTATTTATTTTAATTTAACATTTTTTATTTCATTAATTCTTAGCTTTTCATTAAACTCGTAAACCCCCCTCCAATTTGGGAAACCTTGACGTAATATAATGTTCATGTTGTTAATAACAACAAATGGAATATATTTTCTTACTCATTGTATTTTTATGCCAATATGGTAGAATATTATCCTATTTAAATCAATGTGATAAACGAGTACTTTGAATTGTAATCTAAAAGTATTCTGATTATATTACCTAAAATGTGTACATTACAACATTTTTCAGAGTTATTGCATTGAATTATGCATAATTTACTATAGCAAGCAGATAGATGTGACATGCAAGGGCACTGTAAAAAAAAAATATCACCAAGATTTTAATCATGAATATTTTGCTGTGTATTTAAACTTTTGGATCCCACTGCTTATCTTGAGCCTTTTTTGTGTTTTACTGAAAATGAAAAATGTAAAAAAAGAAACACCTACCTTAGTGTAAACCCCCCAGGACAGTTCAGTCTCTGTTACCATGACAACGATCCCAAACATACCGAATATGAGGGCATAGTCACTAAGCCGCTTGCGCTTCTCAAAAAGTGCCCTCCTGTGGCCCAACTTGTAGCCAATATCTTTATTTTTTTTCTGTGGTGCGTTGCCACTCTCTCGGACCAGGCTCTCATTGGACGCCTTGCTGGGGTCCTCGCCACCGCCCTTAGAGACCACCACTTCCAGGCCGGAGCTGTGAAGAGTCTGGAGCGGCTGGGTCTCAGAGTCATGCTCTGCTAGGTTGCGCCGTGATGCCGCCAGGCTGCCCAGTGGTCTTACCACTCCTCCATTGTACTTGCAGCTGTTCATGGCTATCTGAGGGAGTGAGTGACTGCTCTCGGAGAGGGAGGGCTTGGATCCAGCATGGCTCAGCTTTGTTCGCTCAGCATGTGCCTGTCAGCAAAAATCAAATACAGACAAACAGGTGTCAGCAGCATATACACTGAAACCCAGCATTAATCTACTCTGTTGGCCCTGCTCCATGACCAGAGTGACCCAAGGCACATTTCATCAGAAAAATTACTGTAGTTATCTTCACGCCACAGTTTAGCAATCCTGATTGTACAGTAAACAATCAACTGATGAATAAAGTGTAATTTTATACATATATTATTTTATTAATCATCTACTTTTGTAATGAGCAAGTCCACTAAACAATCATGGGGGAAAAGCAAATAGAGAAGACACTGGATACTAGTAAAAAGAATAGTATTTCGGTTCATTCCTTGTTACTCGTTACATGTACTTGCTATTATAGTAACACTTAATTATGCATAATTACATGCAAGTAACCCTAATTATTAATCAGTACTTTAATGTATAATTACCCTGTAACAAGGATATAATATAAAGTGTTCCTCTTTAGTTCAGTACTCTGAAAGAATGCTATGGCAGAAATTACCCACAAAAAACAGATGTGCAGCACTCGTGATGGTTTGGAGCTAATTTTCTGATATGGGGAGGTATAACGATGTTTGGATGTTCCACTGTTTGCCTGGGGTGAGGAGTGGGCTTTCTGAACGTCGTGCTTCTGGTGTTCTGAATCAGGGTCTATCACAGGTGAGCAAGCAGCAGACAATGGAAATCCCAGAGTGGAACTAAAAATGTTTGGAATACTTTCAATTAGGTCTGATAAGATCATGACGATTAGCTGTCATACAATTAGGCTAGTTGTGATTAACAGTGTTGGGGGTAATGCTACATAATAATAATAATAACAATATTACTTTTTCCAAGTAACTAGTAAAGTAAAGAGTTACTTTTTCAAAAAGTAACACCACTTACTTTGTTGTCTTATTTATTGACTGACAAGTCTCCAGACCCCATGTTGGGAGAAATCAGAAATACAGAGGCATTATGTGCAGTGTGTGAATACAGTGTAGTTCTAGACTTAATGTGAATGTGCATTAATTCATCTCACTCTCAAAAGACAGATTTAGTATTCATCCAAATGAATTAAAATAAACTCAGAATATGAAGCAAACCTGCAATAATTAAATTACACAAATGTATCTAATCTCATTTT
>JAUMHE010000043.1:8780436-8806195 GCA_032359235.1 Enteromius mattozi
ATAAATAACATAAGATTATTTTACACACTTCTGCTCAAACACACTGGCTAGTGCTGCAGTCTTATTGGCTCACTGACCTGGATGAGATGAACCCCTTCAGGTATCGAAATTGGGTACTAAATGACGAGACGTTTTTTGATACTCGGTTGTATCGAGGCAGTTCGGTCTGTACCTAAAAAGTATCGACCTCGATACCCAGCCCTAGATGTGACACTAAATTGTTGATTGTTTTCTTTCAAGTCTTTAATTTTTCATCATATAATCTATTAATTAATTATATTAGAGAAGTTTATCAGACGTTTCGCATGACATTACTTCAACACCAGAGCAAGGATCACTGAGCAAGCAAAGAGAGACCAGCCAAAAGGAAACTCTAAACACTGACAAGAAGGATGAATGAAAAAGTATTTACAACTAAAGCGCAGACGTATATATATGTTAAGCCCTTCAGAGCACAATGTCTGTGCTTGTGGAACTGTGGATCACACAGGCCACAACAGCAAACTACTATTAAGTTTCAGTTTGTGTCACAGGATATTGTAACTGATCGGTCCCTTTCATACAAAATAGTTTTTGTTTAAGCCATTACAGAGCCAGAACAGAGTGGTTGAACAAAATGTTACAAATGCACTGGTAAGGATATCTGCCTACACGAGTAAAAAGCTTTTTTTATATAAAAAGCACCACAGGACAGCAGTCAGAATGCTATGCGTGTTAATTCAAAGTTATGTATGAAGAAAAACAATGGCTTAACTTAACAAGCATACAAAACGTGTTATTAAACGTCTGAACAACAAAAAAAAGAACTTTACGTGATCTATCGGTTTTTTTTCTGTTGGGTGAACTGCCAGTGTGTCTGCAGAGTACAGCTGGACACATCTTGAGTGAAGCAATCACGATCTAAGGATCAAAGCTTCATTTAATGATACAATTAAATGAAATGGAGCATAAATAAGCGGACGTGTGGGACAGATATTGAAGGTTATTTGTTGCAGTTCCTCTGATGAAAAGTGATGGATAGTTTATGTATTCCAAAAGTCATATTGTTTGCGTTACCGGAGCAACATGTCTTCCATTAACAAAGCTTGTACACAATAGAGCACAGTGTTCAGAAGTACTAAAGGTCTCGGACTCCACCCTGCCCACTATATTCGGCTCAACTGATAAGACTCTTAGTCTAAATGAATTTCCTTTGACTGTATACTCTCATTAGTATCCTTCCTTTCAACTATCTAGCATCAGATATCCAGAGGGGTTTTTTTCTTTTAAAAGGTCAGTTTATTTTTCTTGCTTTGTTAGCTTTCTTCCTGCCGTGCCGGTGCTGCACTTGGGTTAAATCCAAACTTGAAACTCTGGAAACAACTGTGTGTTTGGGATGACTGGCGGACCATACTAAAACATTCTAGTGGAGGGTGCAGTAACTTGTTTTTGACTTTTCTGTGTTATTTTTATATTTTACAAATCCATTTGGTGACACTGGTGCACAAATGACACTGTTTAAGGACAACCACAATATAAAGTAGAGAACATAAATAGGGAAAGGTGATTTGCATTAGAGAAATCTAAGTGTTTTACATTGTTTCCTGATAAAGAACAATGATAAAGACTACTGCAGGAAATAGCTTTGTGCTGATTTTGATCTTATCCACATTTTAATCTGCATATATATTCTATACGTATAAAGCTTTACTCCGTGGGACTTGGCTACTACCACCCAAGGACATAAGCCACTGTGATCAACCTAATAAAAAGGTATTTCAGGACCTGAGAGAGAGCAAGAGAATGGAGACATGAATGGAGCCTCGGTGAGTGGCATCAGATAACAGGGTCAGAAAAATAAATGGAGCCCTGGGAGCTGTTCGAGTCTTTTGAATGATCTGCAGATGAAGGCACTGGCAACAAATAATGAGGGCATCGTTTGGGCACACTGTAAAAATGGCACAGAGTCATGCAGCACAGTTTAAAAGATCGCTGAAGTACCTTTTATAAGAAAATTGTAGTCTTTCTACTTCATGTTGATTTTAATGTGTTACTGTTTCTTTAATTAACTTACTAGCAATTTCTGAGTTAAAATTGTTTACACACTTGATATTTTCTCTTCGTTTTAATTGTGAAAAAGAACCCAATTCAAGTTTTTTTAGTTTTTCATACAAACGCAAAAATGAAGTAACTGAGTATGATAGGTTATTACAACTTAATTACGAGCGAAACTGGATCTCATTTTAGTCTGTGTTCTGTCCTGTGCCAGACCAGTGCTCAGAGGAAAGGAAGAGTGAAAATTGATATCAAATCCATCAAAATTCAATCAAAAACCTTTGAGCCTTTTTCTACAATTTCAGCGCTGGATTACTTACTGCATCTCCTTGCCTTCGTATGGCTGTGAGGATTATTATAAATGCATTTCTAAGAATTTAATTTAACACTTATACTAAATTGTTGAATTTTCAACCGGCATTAATGATGCCCAAGCTTTGCATTTTTCAGCTTGAATTGTCATTTTTAACTCTTTTAATACAGATTTGGGCACTGCAATAAGAAGACAAATATCAAGTTTTTATAAACCCTACGTTGTCAAATGAAATATCTATGTGTTTGTGTGTGCGTGTGAGAGATGTGAAAAGCACAGTGGGTTTTATGTCCGCGTGAGTGTATGCATGAGATGCAGTGTGCTTGATGTCACCGTGTTGATAGGCTGCTTTCGAATACATGTTTTAGCAAATCAAATTAGCTTAACATGACGATTAACTATTCATTTCACAGAACAACAACATACGACAGGCGTGGCCGCATATAACGCAGCGTATATGTTCTATATGAGTGGCATACCGAAAGCTGTGCTGGTGGCCATACATAAATAACCCACCTTGTGTTTGCCTGCGCGATTTTTCCTGTCCTCCTTGTCGTGGGGCTCTGGCCACAGTTGACTGCTGGAGCCGTACGGGGGGCTGCTGTTTTCACTACTCGACACCGACGAGTTCCTCTCTAGCGCACGCTCGCATCGATACGGCTGACAGAGTGCGCTTTTCCCCTCCTGGTATCTGCTGCTGCTGCCGCCGCCGCTGCTGTCTCTGTCACTCCGCGGATGCTGATGCTGCAACAGCGGCGCCTGTTTGTTTCTGCACACCTGCTCCGAGCCGCCGATGCAGTAGTTGATAGGCAAGCTGCTGCCTAACAATAACTGAGCCTGAGGCTCAATCAATTGCCTCTCCTTCTCGGCTTCCTCGCGTGCATTTATCTGTCCTTGACCAGAGTTTGGCAAGAGTGGCTCAAAGGAGGGGTCTCTTTGTTGATTATAAGAGGGTTGCTGCAGCAACTGGTTTTGGTCTCGACGCCCCCCCTCCCCGACGCGACGCTGTACGATGTCTTGTTTGTAATTAGCACTCTTTTGGCGCGTATCCCGCGTATTAGAAATGCGCGAAGGCAGAGGCGGCGGCGGTAGATCGGATGGGGAGGGCTGCGGGGAAACGGAAGATATGTGCTGCTGAGGAGAATGGCTGCTCTGCGAGAGCCCCTCAGAATGACACTGAGAGGCAGATGAGGACCCTGCGAACGGATGCGGCTGACGCTCAACGTGGCCGGTCAAACGCAGGCACTCGCCGTTCCTGGCGCCGCGGTCCGGACAGGACTGTGCATTTCGGCTGTGATGTGAGGAGGTGGATCGCTCCTTTATCGATGGCGGTGGGGGCGGCAGACTAAAGAGCGGGGCGACTGGACGAGATGCTTCCTTTGGACCGTCACGAGCGTCCGCGTCGTTACTGTGCTGCTGCTGGTGGACAGCTCCCGCGTGCCGATGCCGCATCCCCTCAATATCCGCGTCTTGTTGTGGTCGCCCCTTTGCCTTGTAAAGCACCGACACCCATTCATTGCGATGTGCCCCAAAAGAACCGAGCTGCCTCGTCTCATTGGTGGGCTCGAGCTAGACCTGCCTCGTGACGTCATCGCCGAGATGAACACCGCCCTCGTGCGAAAAGCGCTTTATGTTTACAGTTGATAAGATTAAACCTGAGATGCGAATAGGGTATTAGCAAGGTCGTTCACGCGACGAAAGATGGATGTCTTGGCGGGATTGACTTTTTCACGCCTGTGCCCCTGAACGACGATATTAAAAAGAACGAGCAACAAACACTTCAGGGGACAGGTGCACCTCTTTGAAAAAATGCTTTATGTTGGCTATTATTATAGCGTAATGCGCGTCCAAAAACCTGCGCGTATGGTAACCGAGTGTTAAGTGCAGGGCAATAGTTAAGCAATATATCACACCAGCATATTCAGCCTGATATCGCATTTATTTTGAATTATCACGTTTTAATGGACTAGGATTAAAACAATGAGTGAATAATTCAGGCATTATCTTCAGATTGGCCAAGTGTAAAAAAAAATAGCTCACCAAGATCTTAAGCAAGAGGGTAGGCTATTAGCCAGTAAAAATATCCATTTAATTGAATAATAGTAGGCTATAGCCTATTCATTACAGAAATGTATTTTTCATGACTTGTAAGATTGTATTAATTTAGCCTACCTGATGTTTCACAATCCCTATTATCTAATATTTCCAGGTTTTCCATGACTGCGGGAACTTATAAATCTAACACTTACTTTTTAGACAGAAATTCTACTCCAAAAGTCAACACTGCTCACTACTCGCTGCTCATTACTCTGCAATGCTCACGTCTAGAATGCCATGAAAACAGAAAAGAAGATTGATATACAGTGCTGTTTTTTACAAATCAATAAACCGGACCGGAACTGACTGTTGTATAATGTGGAATAAATCACACTTGAAAACACAAGGACGACTAATGAAGAATGGATCTTCCATTTAAACACAAGGTGCTCCGTCCTTGACTGACACACACTTATCAGAAACACTTCAGTGGTTCATTCTAGAATACATTTATTATGATGTCTTCAAGTAGTTAGTTTTCCATAAAACATAAGATAATGCATAAGCCAATACCAAAAATGTATAGTTCCAACACTGGAAAAATTATGTGGTTTTTGTCATATGCCACAGAAACAGTTTTAGTAAGAATCATTTATGCGCATGCGATTGTTAAATAAGTGCAGACAAACAGTTCTTAAAATAAAGGAAAAAAAACAATTTTGTATTTTTGAATAAATTCTCCACCTACGCACACTCCAGCTTGTGCAACAAGAGGTCTCGGTATAATTTTCAATCTGCAATCATAGAATGCCAATTCATCATTCAATCTCTGTGCGATAAAAGTCTACATTTTAAATGCTAGAGATGAAAGACTTCAAGCATTTGTGAATGCACAGATATAAATAACTTTCCTCATTAATATCAATGATAGTTTACTGAGGACATCCTATTATGCTGGATGATAATGAGAATGGAGATGAGTGTTGGAAAGAATGAGGATAAAGATGCTCTCTTTGGTCCTGAAATAACCACAACCATGAGAGCTGTGGATCAGGTATTGCATTGTGAGGACTAAATTGCCAGAAGGATAGTGAAACCTGAAATCAATCCTGGGACTAACTGTCAGCACATGAAAAAAACAGCTTAGTAAAACAATATAATATCAGGTTAAATTCTATAAATACAGAAAGATTTGTGTGCCATTTAGATTAGTGAAACAGAATTTGCACCAAAAAAAAAAAAACAGATGTCGTAGAAAGACCCAACAGTAAAAAAAAATCACTTTAGATATTTAGACCAAATTACTTATTTTATCAGTCTAATTGTTATAACTGATGGCTGAATGTATGATAACAGAGAACTCATTTCTGGCATGCAAGTATTTGACCATCTAATTAAAATGAAAATTCTTTTATTAAAATCATTTGCTCCTATACAACTAGAACCATTTTGCGATCCTGTCTATAATTTTGGATAGATTCACACTCTGTTACTGTATAACATGCAGAGTTATACACACTATTATGAAAATGATCAATAAAACAGCTGCAAAGTTTTGTATTTTTCTCAAATCTGAATCAGAATTTATCAGCGAGGGTCGATTTACTGTAGTGCTTCCCAAAATGAAGTACGACAGCCTGCTTGCATGAAAACGTAAACTGAATCTCTCACACACAGATACACACAGACACACATACATATGTAATGCTTCAAATGCCTATAATTTAAATAGGAATCAGGCAGACATTGCTGTCAGAGTTTGCAATGAACGGTATGCACAATTCAATATGCAGCATACAGTCCTTCATGTCTGACTGACAGAGAGACATTACCTCTGAAACACGCATCACAGGGCAATACAATCTATGGAATATAATGAGAATGATACAACAAATCAGCTCTTTCACATACAAGGATATTTTAAGGGGAAATGCAGGAGCTGAACCGAGCTGACAGAAGTCGTGATCCACAAAGATTATTATAAATGCCTAGTGGGAGAGGACGAGGACCAGACTTAATATGCCAGACATGTTTGCTTTTCAAAACAGAAATTACATTGAATTTGCTCAAGCACATATTAAAATTGTACATTGTATGCCAAGAAATTTAAAGTTGAAAGATTTGTTTGTTAAAAACAGGCCTTGATGTATTTGCACTGTAGCTTGAATCATGTAAGACCCTTTCAGTTTTATCACTCACACTTTATTTATTTATTTTATTCATTTACGAATTAGCTTTTTGTTGCTTTATTAATGTTGCAGTTGTCAAGAACGATGAGCAGAGAATATTTTCATACTGAGCAGCTTGCTGTGTGAATTCCTTAAGATTTAGTTATTAATGCCACTATAGTTTCAAACCAAAATAAGGCCATAACGTAAAAGGAGTTAAAAACACAAATGAAAAAAATAAATAAAGGGGGGAAACCCTCACCAGATGTGGTTATAAAACAAACATGCACTTGGATGTACGGAGGGGTGGAGGGTGTGACATATTTTTCATCTTCCCTGACAAAGGTTGTCTGTATAAATGAAAGGGCAACATTAAGATAGGTCAGAATAAATCATCACAAAGATATGCTTCAAAGGCCTTGAGAAACCTTCTTTCATCACCTCTGGTCTGCCATTTTAAGGCTAATACTAACAGAGGGAACCACATGAAATACCAAATGTGAGGCGGTGAGCTGTGGCATTAAAACTTAAATGTCCAGTAAGTTACAGAATCTCCACTTTCTTACCTTACACTTTACACATCTTCATCCAGATCCTTTGGAGCGCTCTTGACAATGACATCAGCACAATAAATAATATAAAACAGGTACATATAAAAACCGAGTCAAAACACGCGGGCGCAGTTTTCCCGAATAAAACAGGTAGTCCACACTAACACAATTCCTCGTTGTCCTGTGTGGAGAGATTCTCGGTCTAGTGACGGGCATGCCCTCCAGCGCGTGAATATGCATGCGACCGACGGCTCGAGCGCTCTCCGTGTCTCCCCTCCAATTTCATCTCCAGAAATTGAACGTTTTCCTCTTGAAAGGTACTGTATCTCAAAACGGAGAATAATAGAAAACACTTCCCCCGCAGTTAATTAGGCTATACACGTCGTGACTAATTGAGGGGGGAAAAAGCAAAAATCCACGCGAACGTGCGTTTCACGTGCAGCAGCTAGAATATTGGTCGCGAGATCCACACTGGTCCGTCAGGCTGTAGTATTGATCGAGGATCGTGAGAGGAGGGTTATATGACCTTGTGACGTGTTGTTAATTGATGGGGGGATCCCTGTTCTATTTTTAGATCTTGGTTGTTGAGAGACTAGCGGGGGTGGATGAATAGGGTGGGGGCTCGGGGGTTCCCGTGCACGCACGAACCGCAGCAAAATTGATCACAAAATGATGCTCATGCAGCTTTCGGAATAAAAGGATTCTACATATGGATGCACCATTGATGGAGACACCATTTTGCTGTTCTCTGACAAGGACTATTGTTGCCTCTACGTCCTCCTGGTTTTATAAATGCATGGAGATAATTATATAACAAATACATTTTTATAGCACGTGGACAAACATGTTTCAGCATGTTTAAATGCTTTTTAACCAAGCAATGATGTTTGCATTCAGTCCTGAGTTATCACGTTGATCATTTTATTGTGCATAACATGCTTGTGTTTTTTTAATTCATGTCACATTTTTGAGTATCATTAGGAGTCATTATAATGTGGATCTTTGCTGATGCATGACATCCTTTGTAGATTTATACACACTGCTGCTGCTGGAGTCTGTATTGTGTGTACTGGCGCATATGCGCAGTGCAGGAGTGTGTGTTGTGTGTCTCAGAATGACGGACATTTTGCATTTGTTTGCAGTCTGACAGTATATTTAATCTGGCAGACTACTTTAGTACATCAGCTCAATGGCATGGGAACTGTTTTACTGGAAATTGTCAAATCAAGTACAGGCCCAGTCATTACAATATTTTGTCTGCAATGTATCTATCAACAAATTCAGCTCATTTGAATTTGTAGGTTTAGAAGGAATTTCAGCCCAATTTTACACAACACAACTGCAGCCTATACAGTTGTGCAAGGTGCATCAGAGTCAAGAGTAAAGCATGAGTCTTTTTTCAATTATCTTTAAGAGGATTAGGAACGTTTGTGCATGAGGTTTGCCCAGGAGCCATTATTTGACATACAAGCAGCCTGTCACTTAAAACAGAATTTAATGGGATTCAATTGTTTGTGTTGATCAACCTCAAAGTGACTTTATTACTAAAGAGGGTGCAAATATTTTGAAGGGGAAACAGCAGGGTGTCACAGTCTGATGAGGCTGAGAATAAAACTGGAGTCAGCCGTTAACATGACTGCATCAGAAGATTGGCAGGAATGAAAGAGAGTGAACCGAATGTTTTGATTTCTTATTTGATAACAATGCCATATCTGATTAAAGCCCATCAGATTTCACCATCCCACAATTACAGTCTCCTTTCACTGAAGACAGACCGTGGTAAGGATACAGTGACTTATGTATGTCTAGCCTTGATTATCTGCAATGCATAGTGAGACAGAGAAAGACCTTACGCATGACTTTGACACAGAGTTGGCAGATTCTTTTCACAGTGTCATGGTTGGTGTTCTTTTCTTGTTAGAATTATACTCTCATTCTCCTCACATAAAGCCTCGGCATCAGTAATACTCTCATTTTTGGAGTGAAATCTGCTTTCATGCAAGATTATGTGAATGTACTCTGCAGGAATTTATGATGTCCTAATTAAGCCCTCTCCATGACTTTCACAGCTGCACACCTGAAGGAGAATGAGAGTCAATCATCTTAAAATTCACTGTGAAAGCCATTCAAGAACAGATCTGATATCATTCAATGTCTTTTCATGAACGATTGATAGACATCCTTATTTACTATTGTAGACTTTATAGATATGACCAGGATAGTTAAAAGAATGGTTCAATAAACAATAAAAGTAATTAACTCACCCTCATGTTATTCTCAACCTTTAGGACTTTCTTTCTTCTGTGAAACACAAAAGAATATAGTTTGATCTGTTTTGCATTTTCCATACAACGAAAGTTTATAAGGTCCAAAACACTGACTATTTTCAGAGGAAAGAAAGTTGACTTTAGGAGTAAAGGATGACAACATTTTTCTTTTTCAGATTAAAACCTGCAAATTGTAAAAATATAAATCAATTATTGCAATTCCAGGACCTGTAAGAGTACATTTCAACAATTTTATTGTTGAATTGGCAATAAAATACAAAATATTAAGACAGATTTTAACATTAAATGTAAATTTATTTGGTTGGATCTGCATAAAAAGCTCTGAATACCAGATCCTCCGAGAGTCACGTTCAAATCTCAGGATTGTTTTGGTCATTTTGGAGAATTTTCACTTTCAGTATACATATATATTGTATTAACCTTGGCACCTGATGTATCAATAGAAATCCTCTCTAGAAATCTCTATATAATGAATACTTTACTGTAAAAAATGACCGTCAAAAAACTGTGAAAATACTACAGTAAAAACCTGTTAAATTTACAGGGAAACACTGTAAACTGACATTCCCAGAATTCCCTGCATTGCATTTTAAATTTTGTTATTGATGTTTTTCTTTGAAATAACTATGTTTCTTCTTAGTTTTTTTGTATCAGTTATGTTTATTAGGGTTGCATGTTACATGTAATGTTGTTAAATGAATGTTTATTGCACATTTTAGTTTAATAATTCTTACCATGATAGTGTTTAGTGTTTGTGTGAATGACACTGAGCACCTTCTATATATGTTTCTAATTAAAAGCTACTTGTGATGGGCTTTGGGTAACTTCATGTGACTTTCTTATCAACACCTGCATAATAGGTTGGTATATTAACGTTATATCAGTTATTACGGTAAATTATGATATTTAACTGTAAATTTAACATAAAACCGTAAAATAAAAAATATTGATACCATATTTTTCATGGTTTTATTCTGGCAACCACAGCTGCCGTTTTTTTACCGTAAATTTTATGGATTTTTTTTAACAGTGTTGTTCAGTAATTTTGAACAGCAAGAAAAGCTGTGTTGAACTCATTGGTCTAAATACTAACTGTACAAAGATTTTCTTGAAAAATAAATATGATAATAGTCAGCTGCACTGAGGTTTATTTCTCCTCTTACTTTACAGAAAAACGTGTATCCCTGGCAGCAGTTCGAAGAGTCATAGGTTATAGCTGATGAAATAATATTCAGCACTGTACCGCAGTAGCTTACTGCACTAATCTATAACATATGCATGCAATCCAGCATCCAATTAATATTAATGGATTGTGTTCTCTTGATTGCTGAGAGGGACCACACATGGTGATCAAGTCTCAGTAGTGAAGCAGAGCCTATTAAGAGATCTCCTGTGAGGACATCCCTCACATTGTGTGCACTATATAATTGCACGTAGTACTTGTCAGGATGTCAGGCAGTGAGCCAGTGTGTGTATACAATCAAAATCTTTGTTGAATTCAGTGAGCTGCATTTTCTGCATTAAATAGCAACGATCTAAACTGGCCTCAGTACAGTTAATCTAAGCATACTGCTTGCTCACCGAGCAGCTAGCCTACTGAGGGAATACAGTACATGTGTGAAACAGGGATCTCTGTTGCTCTGGTGTTTAACACGGTCACTTGTTAGGCAGGAACGTTGCAGCAGCCTGTAATGGCGTTGCAGCTCAGCACCACTGCAGTACACCTCCACTGCAGCCTTAATTATGCATGGCAGCTGTAGTGAGAACACCCACTCACTCACAGGGGAAGTGCAGGGGCAGGAAAGCAGATAAGAGGAGTGTAGAGTGGGAGTGGGTGAAGTCTGTTTGCGCTGCCGATGGGATGTAAGACTGGGAAAAACAGAGACTGTGTATGCTGATAAGCTCTTTCAAATACAGAAATCAGGTTTTTAACAAGATGTCTTCTTTCTTTAATAAATGAGTCTCAAGTGGGCTCAATACTAATATGAGAGCACTAAAACCAGTGCCACCAAAACTCGTACCAGCACCCGATTTGGTAGGAGGGAGAGGAGACCAACTATAAATCATCACAATATCGTGATTGTATTTCATACAAAAGAGCAGTTGCTAATAATATTTGCCTAATGGAAATTAATTTTTGACAGTAAATCACTGAGATTGAGTTGAGATGCTTGTTAGTTTACTTATTTGTAACAGCAACATCTTCACAAATCTAAAAAGCATTACAAATGTTTCAACACACGCAAGTAGAGACTGTCCACTGGTAAAACCATGCATGGCCACTACTATTGTTACGAAGCAGAGAGTCACAGAGTCGTTCAGATTAATATGCGAGCTGTTTATTAGAAATACAATGGTCCGATCGGACAGGCTGAGGAAAAGGGTAGTCAGTGTCCAGGCAAGAGTCAAGCGAACAGCAAACGGTAATCCTAGGAGTGAGACAAACTTCGAAAATCCAGGGGAAAGCTAAGGTCGGCAACGAGAGATCCTAAAACGAATAACAAGGCTAGGAACATGAGAGACGGCAAAACACTGAGACATACATCAACAATGATCTGTGAAGACATAACAAACACATCCGGGTTATATACACATGAAATTAGGTCAGGGGGCGGATACAACAATAAGTCACCATGACGACAGATGAGCGGGGCGTGGGAATGAATCCGTGAGCATGAGTCAGTGAATGACAACAAACATAAAACATAGAAAGTTCACTGGAGACTGGAGTGTCATCCCCTGAACTGGGCTGGCACCTCCAGCTGATCGTAACAACTATTGTAAAAAAACATTCTATTAAACTGCTTTTAACTATTAAATCTATTTTTATATAACTGTAGAAACCTGCCTATAAACACCATGGCCCCTGTAATATATTCAATATAAAACAGGCTACATAACTATTTTAATATTATCATTCAACATTAAACAGTAAATGTCAAATTCTAGTCGCAAATGTGACCATGCTGAAGGATTTTTAATTTAGGGGTAAAAGGTAAAAAAAGTATTTTTGAGAAAGCTGGTGTAACTTTAATAGTTTTACCTGTCTTTCTTATCGGGGTATGATTTCACAATCAGTTTTAAGCAGTGATGAAAAACTTTTTGTCTTGCTTCTTTTTGGTCCTGTCGCTTTTGGGCTTATTTGTAATCTTCTTTTTATGCTTTTAACGCTTTTTTGGCTATTGTAAGCCGTTGTTGACGGTCTGGCGAGAATTCCTGAAAACAACAAGTTTCAAGTTCATCTTTCTAGTTTCAGGTTTCCCATATATGGTCTGCCCCACGTCAACAGCTCCTCAAACCAGAGATTGGCATGATGTCTTAATCATTTAATATCTTTAAGGCAAAAGTATATATTTTTTTTACTATAATATGAAAAATCGTTTATGACACCATTACGCTGTATCTACTATAGAGGACTTTTTTTCTGCTTAAGACATTTTTGCTACCTTTAAATCATAATAGGCCTAACCTTCCCTGAAACAAAGTGCTCTGATGATACTTGTGAATCTGGATATTTGTGAGATTACAGAATTATAGCTAATTACACACTATTCATGACCAAATTTACCTGATGATTTCAGAAAACAAAAATTCACAGCATCTGCTATTAATTTATACAGATGTATCCCTCTCAGGTACTTCATAAGTCCCTAATCTTCATTTGTCCTGGACACTTATCTAAAATGCCAGAAGAAGGTCACTGCTTGTGTGTGTGTGTGTGTGCAAACTTGTTACCACTGATTATATGAAACGTTTTCATTTCTAAACAGCACCCATGTGTTTTTGTTTTGCTTACGTTTCCTGGTGCCATATTTCAAGCAAATCACTTTGATTTAAATGTGTGATTTAGTTCACGGTAAACAGTGAAACGTTCTTTTGATGCAGGTTTGTGAAGTTTAATGTAGAAAGTGATTTTGAAGTAATGTTTTACTGCTAGTGGTACCCCCTCTAGCGGTACGTGTATAATATGGCATGTTGAGCTACTACATTTGTTTTAAAACAAATTACACCATCATAATTAATTTGTATTATACAGTCATTAAATAATTAGATGTTATTTTCTACATAAACATATTTTTTTCAAATATCATTTGAATTCAGAGGGTTTATTTTTGTTGTCATTGTTCAATACATTGATCATTGCCTGCAAGTTCACAAAAATGTAGTTTTTCAAAGATTACACCGGACATTGTCGTTGACTCTTTTGATTTATTGCACAAAAGTCCCTGTCAGTGCCATCTGTCCTACTGAAATAATTCACCAGTCTATGATTTCTGTATGTAGAGAGAGAGAGAGAGAGAGAGAGAGAGAGCATCTAATAACTCATATAATATAAACTATGAAATAACACTATTTTCATTCAATTACATACATACATCTTCTACCAACAATAAAAATAATTGTAACACTTTACAGTAATTCTCCTTTGTGCATTAACTAACAATTACATATACATTTGTTACAGTACTTATTCATCTTTGTTAACATTAGTTAATATTAATTCTGTTCGTTATTAGTTCATGTTTACCAGATCTGTTAAATCATAGGCTATTAACAGTTTAATAGCTTTTTCATTATACTAGCGTATTAGTGAATGCTAAAATTAACATTAATTAAGATTAATAAATGCTTTGGAAGTATTTTTATTTTTAGTTCATGTACATATAGTATGTTAACAAATGAAGCCATAACGGTAAATTAGATGCAATGTTTAATGAAGCATATTTGAATGTACCACATGCAGCTTCAGCAGAACTTTAGTGCAGAAAACATCTGAGCTCTACATCCATCCTCAGCAGTATTGAATCAGTTCACTCATGGTGCATCCTGAAGTACAGCAGACGCCCGCTGGCCCCACATCACGGCGGGACCTGGAGGACATGCTGACATCCTGCACAGTGCTGGAGTGTTCCAGAAGCTCTGCTGGTGGGCTTGTGTGCTGATGGGGGGCTGGATGCTCTGTCCCGCTTTCAGGGGAGTCATGCTCCCTCCACTGCTCGTCCTCAGCAGTCAGGGTCCCTCTCTGGTGTGCATCAAGATCTCTATCAAGCCAGTTTTGTAGATTCCCTGAAAAACAGTAGATGGACATCAACACAGAGAATAAAGTAAATAAAAGGTTAATGAATTGATAACTACATGAACATCTGAAGAAGTTCAACCTACTGTGAGGATTTGCGAAGTGAAGGTCTGAATCAGGCACGTTCCTTCTGAGTCGAGAACTTCCACACGATGTGACCACCATCCGAATGAACTCACGACCACAAAGCTTCACTCGTACATCTTGAACCTCAGTCTTGGAAGTCTCGAGAAGAGCTAAAAAAGCTAAAGATGCAAACCACTTCATGCTCATGGTGTTTTTTGGGGTGGTCAAATTGGAATGCACAATATTCAAGTGTGTTCAGGTACTGCAGGCTACTTACCGAACCAATTTGGGGGTTTTTATACCCCCCATCAGACCTCTGGCATGCATGGTTCTACAAGCATCTATCTGGCCTTGGATGTAGAAAATCATGTTCTGATCTTCGAGGCCTTCAGATAAAACATGTCAGCTGTGATATATTGTATTGCTTCAAGGAAAGTTCAAGGAAAATTGTGATAGCTGGTCATATTTTTCGTATTTACTTCTAATATCTCTTTTATGAGCTTACAGAAATGCGTCAATGAAATGCTTTTAGTATTATATATGGGCAAGTTGTTTCCATATTAATCATTAAATCTCTAATGCGTTTATTTAATGGTTATGATCATATTAATATGCACCTTATATCTGAATATCAATATTTGTGAGATTTATTCCATCTAAACAGTTCCAATTCTTTAGATAACAATGATTTGTTAATTTATTATCTATTTGTTAATGAACATATTCATTCCTTTGGATTGCTAGGGTAAGCAAATGAGACAGAAGCCCTCTAGTGGAATGCTGTTGCTAGGGTTTTCTTATTATATATTTTGATAATTATTATGAATGTAGTTTTTATCAGTGTTGGGGAGTAACTAACAGTGTTACATAATCACAAAATAAATGTGACTGTACTCTGTTACAGTTACTGAGAAAAAATGAAAAACCGCTCTAAAATATGAGACATCAATGTTTAGGACACAGAATAGAATGCATGTTTATTTGATAACTGTTCATGTATATGCATTATTTTTTAAGATTAACGGTTTTATTTTTTTTCCAAGGCATTGTCAGATGCCAGTGTCATAGCTATATGGAAATATTTGATTTCATAAACAGTATCATAGTCAAACAATGTCTTATGATTTATCTGTATTTAAAAGTATATTTTAAAAGTATATTATTTATATATTTATTTCTGCGTTTACATCTGAATTTTATATCTTTAATTATTTCATTATGTATTTAACAATTTATTTATATATTTCAACATTTGTTTAGTTATGTAATTTTGAATAATTTGTCCCTCCATAATATCAAACATCTTGATATTATCATAAACTTTAGGCCAGCTGAATGGAATCATTTATTATTTCCATATATGTAATATATTATGATATACAGTATGCATCATCTTTAATCTTTAAATTGTCAGTGAATATTTTTTCATTTAATAGGAAATTCACACTTTGTGCATCTTACCTCATCTTCTCACCTTTACACATCAACATCTTTGATACGATTATGCAAAACAATATGGCTACAGGGCACCTTCTTGAAAGACCTTTTAGCCATTCATTTTAATTTGATATACTGATGATTTATTTGTGTTTGTTGTTGGGGTGGGGTAAACAACAGAGGAGGAACATACAATAAATAATAAATAAATACATTAGTTATTCCAGTATTGTCTGGATTCACTGGATGATCCTATAATTGACCGTTATGCAGTAATTCCCTGCTGTCATTGGTGGAGGATGACCTTTGCTGTTCAACAAAGGCCGCTAACATGCAGCTGTCAAGGGCTCTTGTCTGTACATTCTCTTAATTGAAGTTGAACATTTCACTCAAAACATTGGCATCACGGGTCCTCTTGATCCTTAAATCCTATTAGACATTAAGTCAGATAGCTTGACTTCTCACTGTCGCTAGCTTACGTGCTCACTTAGCGCTTAGATTGTTTTCAGAGAAGACCAAAAAAATGAAGATGTTCATGGGAAAACTCTGAAAACAATACAAACAAAGCCTTTTATACCGAGCCAAAGGAAAGCAACCCCTCTGAGATTCACATTGTGCATGGGCTAAATACAGAAAATGTTACTGGTTTCATTTGCATGTAGTTTCATGGAGCCTACAGCTTTTTTATTAATGATTATATGGTGAATTATTTATGTAGCGACATACATATGGTGAACTAGTTCGCTTTTATGAGCAGAAAACAATTTGCTTATCTTTTATTAGTTTTCCAGTATATGCAAGTTGCAGGAATATGTTGTTATGTAACACAGAGAAAAAAGGGACTTTGTTATTTAAAAGTTTGATAATATGATGATAATATTATGTTTTAAAGGAAGGATATAGGATTATACTGCATGGGGTAAAAAGAAAGGGGAATAGAAACCAGCAAGGTTTTTGTTATCGTATGGCTCTGGCTTACTGCAGATATAAAATAATAAAACAATTGAGGAAATCACCCTTCAGACCTTCCAGAAACAGTCAAAATATGTGTTGTGCTAATCTGAAGGGCTGATAAAGTGCTTGTTGAAGACTATGCAAATACAGTGTTCATTATTATTATTATTTTCTCAGTCTTTGAAAGCCATGGTATCCAAATGCACTTCGCCTAAAACAGAAACTATGTGGAAGCAACACTCCAAATACGCCAAAGGTGCCTGAAGGCCACATAAGTCTCACTTGATCCTCGGAAATCCTTTTTTGTTTTAATTGAGGAAGAAATATCTTCAGGATCTCAGGATTCATGTATGTATTTATCTCTACAGTGCACTTCCACCACCTTATAGAGAGGCAATGATGGATCAAATCATTCTAATACTTTGTCTTGATCTTGCAATTAACACTTTGCAGCCTTCTTTTTATTTGAATCCATTTTTTTGCCTGGAAAGTGAATAGATACTGATGAAAATCAGCAAAGGCTCACCGAAGATCCTTAGCGACATTTGTAAGCCATCTTCAAGCTAATGGCTTGTTTTTCTTTAACCTGGCGTTCACCCATCTTTTAAATCCCGATTTAATTCAAGGCAGGCTGGGAACCTGAGCTCACTGTTCAAGGACAGCGAGGCAGTCGGGGTGACAAGGACGTTTAATGATGACACTGGCCGATGTGATGTCTATTATCCTCATCAGAGTCCTCAGCTGGAGGCTCGAAGCAGTTCTCTAATTTTCTTTGCAGTCTTTTCTTGAGGTTCAAACCCCGCTGGACTTTGGTGTTAGTGCATTCCTGGGCCTTCAACTTGGCATAATAGTCCGAAAATTTGTTAAACAGGATGGAGATTGGCATCCCATTTAGAATAATACCAAAAGATATGCACCCAAAAGCCACCACTCGACCGGAGTAAGAAATGGGCACCACATCTCCATATCCTACAGTAGAGATGCTCACCTGTAACAGTGGAAAAAAAAAGACTTGATTCAAACAATGTCTTAAATACTGGTCAAATAAAAGAGAGAATTATGTCTCCACATCAGTTTATCAGCTTAGTATTTGGCATGCAAGTCAACTTAGTAAGACTTAGTAAGCCCCAGGAAGTTCCAAACTAATCTAACTTTTCCAATCAGCATGGATGCCTCCAATTGAGCGGCATTACAAGGTATTATATAAGATTAAACACAGCTGCCAGAGGATAAGGACTAACAATTTAAAGAGGATAGAAGGAGACAACAGTCACAGCAAATGATGATAATGATAGCAAATAAAAAAAAAACACTCGCATGCAAGTGACGCTATTTATAAATGCATACAATGATGCCCAATTGTTTTATTTGTACTTATTATATTTGCGTGTAACAATGTTTCAAGTATGTAAGCTTTGGATGTGTTTAAAGCCAAATGTATGCGGACACCCTTATTAAAAAGAACAGGTTTGACTATATAAACTACATCTGATAGTAGGTGTAAGTTACCATTACAGCTATATAAAGTATCCTTAAAGAAACATAAATTATTATAAAGTATTATAAAGTAAAACTGTTTGATGAGTCTAGTGCAGTGCATGATTTAAACACTATTGTATTATTTATTCATATTTTGAAATAGCTTTAATTTTTACGTTTTCAGTTTTAGTCATTTTATTATGTCATTTTTATTACTTTTTAAGTAAAAAAATTATTTAGTTTTTCATCAAGTATTTATATTTTATTTCACCTTTACTTCAATTACTATTAGTCGTGTGGAAGACTGATCTGTACACAGCCCGAACCTGATCACCATTGGTCCCCTGTGAGCCCACTCCATCGCCCCACATCAGTGTCTGACCTCACTGATGCTTTCATCTCTGAATGGAAACAAATCCCCACAGCCATGTTCTAACACTGAGCTGAAAGTCTTCCCAGAATAGCGGAGGCTGATATAGCAGCAAAGTCCTAATAATAGCCATGGTTTGAAAACTATATGCTCAGGTAGCACACATAGATTTGGCCATGTGTATATGAATTATGCTGCAGTTCTGCTGCATAGTGACGAATGATTGGAGACTACTCAAGACATACTCACCGCTGCCCACCACCAGGCATCTGGTATACTGCTAAACGGTGTTCCTGCAACATCCTGCTCCACTGAGTGCATCAGAGCAGAGAAGGTGAAGATCCCCATGATAATGAACAGAAACAGACAGCAGACCTGTTCAAAACACTGGCGAAGAGTGAAGCCAAAAGCCCGCATGCCCGTCGAGTGCCTCGCCAGTTTCAAAATGCGAAAGATCCTCATGAGTTTGACAACTTTGAGCACTTTGCTAACTTTACTAACCCTTGCCATCGTTTTCAGATCATCCTGAACGCTCAGATCTTCCTGGTCAGCAAAAGCCTCGAATATCAGCTGGATAAAGTAAGGCATGACAGCCACTAAGTCTACAAAATTAAGTGCACTCTTCACAAAATGCTTGACGTTGCACGTTGTCAGCAAGCGAAGGAAGTACTCGAAGGTGAAGAAGAGGATCGAAGTGATCTCCACACACTCCATGTAGGTTCTTCCATAGATTTTATAATCTTTCAGTTCGCTCACTGTGTTTAGAGTCATTGCTACAATAGAGATGAGCACAAAGAGGCTGGAGAACACAGCAAAGGCCTTAGCAGCCATCGAGGAGTATGGGTTCTCTATCAGGTCCCATAGCATCTTACGAAAGCCGCCGAAAAACATTGTTTTGAAACCCTCTTCGTTATGCTGGGGCTCGATTTCTGCCATAAGCTCTCTGTTCACTTTCAGCTGGTCTCTTATCTCGTCTAGTTTCTCCTCGTAAAGAATGCGACAGCAGCGAGGAGCGTCCCGCAAGTGCAGGCCCCAAAACTTCATCTCCTCCTCAAAATTGACAGGGCAAAGACTCTCCATGACCCATAACACATTGCTACAATAGAAGTGGAAGATGTAGTGGAAGAAAGTAGGATCCCGGTCAAAAAAAAACTCATTAGTGAGCACACAATAGTCATCGCAGAGCGTTAGCTGCTTGACAGGATCTTTACACAGGGCTAAGATGCCTATTCTGGTTTTAGGGTATCTGATAGCCAAGTGCTTGGGAATGGTAAAGAGTTTTCCACCTACGTTAACATTGATGACCGTTGAATGACGGTGTGCCATTTTTGCAGCTTCGGTCTCACTGCTTTTTCTCTTTTCTTGATCTCTTTTGTCCCTTGCCTGAGGTGATGGAGTATCGAGGTTGTCCATCGACGTCCAAGGTTTCACAGAGCTGTCTTGTGAAAATGGAAAGGCACACTCTTCTTCTTCTATACTCTGTGAAAAACTGGCATTAAGTTTGACACTAGCAAAAAGACTCGATCGTCTCTTTTTAAGTTTTTTCAGATGCCTTCTTGGATGATCCATTATTATGGTTGTTTGTAGAATGGGTAAAGAACTGAAAAGAGACTAATTACTTGTCACAAATAAAAGCAGAAAAAGGCAGATTTTACATTCCAAGCGTGCACAAGTCCCACTTCCCTTTAAAATGAGTGTTGGTTTGCAGCTTTAAGGAAATTTCCAGACAGATTGAGAAAACATATTCCACTGCTTCCAGCTTTTTATGGTTGGCAATATAGCTAAAATGAGAGAAAGAAAAAGCAACTGTATTTGTTTCGGCTCAACTGAAGATCAAGAGTTGGGATTTGCCCCACCTCACTAATGCCGTAATCCCATTGCTGTTCTTTCTGTCCTCGGCAGAGTTAAAAATACAGTCATGAGGATTAGTGTTGTGATTTAAGGATTGAGCCCTTGGAGGAGGAAAGGCAAAGGATAAATAGCAGTTGCAGTGATACTGTAAGGTTATTAAATGCTCACAGCAAATTTCTGTTTATTTTGCTTTTAAGCTACATATGAGTCCAATATTGTGCTCAGTCTGATATTGAAACAATTCGGCGCAAATCCAATATGAAAATCCTTTAATCCCATAATTTCCTTATCTTGTTCTGTACTTCCTCTTTCATATCCTCTCCACTTGTGCCCTTATTCATGTTTTACCATCAATGTGATTGGACAAAACTTAAATCAACATAAAACATATGATATATCTATGGTCACAGTTAAGGCTATATAAATAGCTTGCAGAACTTAAATATGTTGAAGCCCGTTGAATTTCCTTCTTGTAAACTGATGGGAAATTCTATCATTTTATATTTTCTCATCATGTCTTCATAGATGTCTCTTCTGGGGTTAGGGTGTGTGCTGATTTTTGTTCTTCATTATTTTGACTTTATTTATTAATTTTCTTATTACATACCACTTATGAAAGGTTCAAAGAAACATGTAATCTTTTACTTCTTTGTTTTTTACATATCCTATTACTTCACAGAATCGCGATTATTATTAATACTATAGTCTACAATATTGCATGATCGAACCTGTGTTTAAAAATATTCATACTAACATAAATAAGCAACACACTATCTTCAGCAGTGTTCAGATATTTCATCTTTACAGTGGTACGTACTGCTAGTCCTAGATCATCACTCGTGATTCCGGAACCGGAAGCAGGTTTGTTGTTACTGTAAAATTATCTTTTATTAACACAAAGTCCATTATTTTATTCTATTTGCATTTTTTAAAACCATACCAACATATAACTGAAAATAAAACCTGATCAATTGAAAATGTACAGTTTACTGTGTGTATATAAAACCCGTTGAGACCACGTGACTTCCTTTCCGAACTAAGCTGAAATCATGGATGCCAGCCGCGTGCAGCCCATCAAACTCGCCAGAGTAAGAAAAATATATTTCATGAATATTTCCGTTTGAATCATGCATTATAATACGCGTAAGATTAAAGATGTTTGATTTCAAGTCGTATTCGTCTTAAAGTATCTCATAATCCTCTCACGGTGGGCTCAAAAATATAGCGGTGTGTGTCGTTAGGCCTTTAGTTAGCGTTAGCATTAGCATATGGCTATCCAGCGGTTTTAATGCCGAAAAACTGCGTGTTTTGCTTTTTTCACCACACACAGCTTTTTATGATGATATTTACGTTGGTGTTAAACGTGTTTTTTGTTACAGGTTACAAAAGTGCTGGGAAGAACCGGCTCCCAGGGACAGTGTACCCAGGTGAGCTCAAACTGACTCCTCATGCTCCGTGTCATGTGCAACATGACCAGGGACTTTTTTTGTGGATTTGACAAGGAAAAATAGTATTTTATATTCTGGAATTGAATTACGTTGTGTTGTCTATAATTGACGTTATAAGAGTGACGTATTTTGCCGGATACTAATGTTCTAGCTACACCTACTGCACGTTACAATCTATAAATCCAATAAATTAAACCGTAAATGTTTGTGCTCCGTATTAAACGTCATGACAAAATCGCTGTTTTTATCATTTTGAAGTGTTACTTCAAGATTTAACATGATGTCCTTACATAGGTGCGCGTTGAGTTCATGGATGACAGCAACAGATCTATCATCAGAAACGTGAAGGGCCCAGTAAGAGAAGGAGATGTCCTGACACTTCTGGAGTCTGAAAGAGAGGCCAGGAGGCTTCGCTAGGTCAGTAAAACTCATTCACAGCTGTAAATAAAACACGGCAGATGTTTCAGAAGGGAAGGACAGTGCTTTGAAATAAAGCCAAATTTTTTAATTGAATGTAAAAGGGTTTTAATGCGTAAAAAGCAGCTGTTGAGTTTTAATACTCAGTCAGTTTGACTGAAAAGCGTCTAAATCTTTGAAGTTATCCCTCTGTTTTCAAATTATGCTAACTGTTGTGTGCTAGATGACTATAATCATGTTCCTTCCTTCAGTAGTTCCCAAACACGTTCCTGAAGGCCCCCCAACACTGCATGTTTTCTATGTCTCCTGAATCAAACACGCCTGACTCAGCTCATTAGTAGAGACTCCAAGACCCGAAATAGGTGTGACAGACAAAGGAGAGATGCAGAATGTGCCGTGTTGGGGGGCCTCCAGCAACCACTGCCTTACATCATATGTGCGTTAAAGCAATATCAGTCACAATAAATTGCCACAGTATCTCCAAAACCCTTTTCCAGTCAGTGGATGTGCTTGATGTAATTTATAATGATTTGTCTGTTTCTCCCAGCAGTGCACATGTGAAGACGTGCAGTGGCCAAAGCAGTACTCGTGGAGAGCATCAACATCCGCTCTACAGTTGGCAGTACAATGTCATTTGTGCGCAGTTTGAAATAAAGTGTCTTTGTGAATATGTTGGCCTTCTCGTTACTTTTATTATAAATGTTAGTTTTACAATTGCTATGAAGTACTAATAGCACATTTCCCCCAGCTTAATGTGAGATTCAATCAGGTCCAAACCCGATCTAAGCACTTCAAGTTTGTGTACTCTAGAATTTAGATGTCACATGATGTGTGGAGAGAATGAGACTTCAAACTACATACCTAATTCTGTATACCAACTATATATCAAATGTATTGGACTTTAAACCAACTCTAAAATGGCTAATATAACTTGCATAATAAAGGGTAGGTGTTTCTTTGTTATCAAATTCGATACATAGTTATGGTCGTGTAAAAATGCAATTGCACTATATACAAGTGAGAACATGATGCTTGTTTTCCCAATAAGTATGAGCTGTGAGTAAAAAACTATCTGCCATTATTTACTGACGTCCTTGGCACAATAATAGCATGATGTGCAAGGGTGTAGCTGTATGACGTTTTACAATGAACAAAACATTTGATATTGTATCATCAGAAACGTCCTCGACCTACATTTTAAAAGGCCTACTGCTGCAACGTTTGAGCCGCTGTTCGTTGGATGTCCATTAGAGGGCACTATTGGTTGTAAGTATAGCCTGTTACTCAGTTTTGTCAGCTGGTGTGCAGAACCGAGCTGTCAAACTGTGATCCTGCTAAAAGCTCTGAACACATTTGCAGATGTTCAGGTCAGAGGCTCGTGGTTTATTTTGATTAGTTTTTGCCCACCCCCTGTTGTCTTATAAAATGAAACACTTGTGTGTGTGTGGGACTCTCTGGAGCATCTGTGCTCACTATCTTCACCTTTTACCCTCAATGCTCCAACATATTTGAATATAAATCCCAACGGCTCATGTCTTGTAGGTAATTTAACATATTAGTTTTCATTTCAGGCGTCTCTTGGCTTTGTTAACATTAACACAAATAAGTTAAGGAAGCAAATGCACTGCATTTGTTTAAAATCTGTTTATCCATGACATGTACAAACTAAGGGTGAATCAAATACAAGCCTTTGCTAATATTTGCACAAAGGTAATAGCTGTTTAAGCTAGACCAATGTACTAGGCCATCCTAATATGGAGATTTAAGACACTATATGATTATTTTGGCCCTGCAGTGTTTGCTGACATGTATATTTTATATTTCAGCTGCTGTTTAAAAGGCCTGTTCACTTGTTACTCTTTCGAAATCATTAATTTAAAATATATATATATATATAAATCTCATCATCTAATATAAATAAAACTTGTGAATCTAATTATTAGAAATGATCTCAGTGTGCAGTAAATGATGTTTCTGCGTTTTTGAAAACCATGAACTGTAGTCTTAATAAAACAAGTTGAAATCACCCTTACTCAGCTAAACTAGTTCATTGCCCAATGACTGTCGTCCAAAAGGAGTAAAGTCAAACCACTCGAATAAAAGACATCAAAGTCTGCATAAAAACTTCCTCCAAAATCTGAAAAGAGGAACTGGGGGAAATAGAAATAATTTCTTGTAAATTTACGTATTGACTGTGATCTGACATAAAGGTGTCTTCACAGCAAATACGTGCGTGGCACAGCACATGTTTACCCAGAGACAAACCCCCCCACCTTGATGCCCCTGAGGTCTCATCTTTCTCTCAGAGGAGAAAAACAGGGGTGACTGTCGGACAAACTCACCAAGGTTTGTGATCTGCAGTAAACACCCTCATGGAGCACAATGAAGAAATAATACAGTAGAAAATGAAACAACTGATACTGAATTATTCAGTGCTATTGTCATATTGATGAAGACCAAAATATTTTGCAGTCTGTCACTTTTGACAATTGGCTTATGTTTTAATTCCTTTTTTGTACTACTGTGCTTCTTTTAAATGAGTGTACATTGTTAATGTGAGAATCAACCCTGACCTGTTACATCACAGACACATAACCTTTGCTCAATGTAAGTAGGGCAGCTGTGTCTCCACATCCGTTAAATAAGATCACTGTGCCACTGAAGCATTGTGTTTCCCTTGGGTCAGTGAGCAGAGAGGTTTGACCCTTCTCCGTTTCCTTTGTGCTGACAAGGCACACATTTTAACGGCGCAGTACTACAGGAAACCGTAGTGATTTATTGCTGCAGGCTCTGTGACTGACCCTTGTTTATGATGTTCATTTAAAATAGAGAAGGCCCCAAGGACAGTTTTAATCATTTCCACAGAGCACAGAGGTCAAGGATCTCGGCAAAAGTGCACAAAAATTAGAGCACAAAAAAACATTAGTCTTAGAGTTTGTATCGTTTAATTAAATCCAATAAAAAGCACAGCTGACCCAAACTGTAAGCAGCACAACTTTTTTCAACATTGATAATAATCAGAAATGTTTTTTGTGTGTCTCAGCAGGATATTAGAATGATTTCTGAAGCACCATGTGACACTAAAGACTGGAGTAATGATGCTAAAAATACAGCTTTGCATTATGGGAATAATATACATTTTAAAATATATGAAAACCCTTATTGCTCAAGGGTCTCACCTCAGTCATGGCACTCTCTCCACCTTCAATACCACGACTGAGGTGAGACCCTTGAGCAAGGCACCGTTCCCCCAACTGCTTCCCGGGCGC
>JAUMHE010000043.1:8815424-8849372 GCA_032359235.1 Enteromius mattozi
ACGGATGTGTTTGAAATGATTTTTTATATATATATATATATATATATATATATATATATATAATTTAAAAATGTTTGACCTAAATGCCTGTCCATTTATGCTTGCAAGTAATTTTACAGATAATATAAAGTTAAAAAGTTTGGGGTCAGTAAGAATTTTCAGTATTTCTGAAATAAGTCTCTTATATAAATGCTCACCAAGGCTGCATTTATTTGGTCAAAAAAACTTTTTTTTTAAATTAAAAAGTTATTTAATGTATATATTACAAATAGCTGTTTTCAATGTGAAAATATTTTAAAACACTATTTATTCCTGTAATGGCAGGGTTTTCATATGATGCTTCAGAAATCATTGTAATATGCTGATTTACTGCTCAAGAAAAAAATAATTTCCATTATCATTGTTGAATCCAGTTGTGCTACTTAATATTGATTAAGATAGATGATAGATTTTTCAGGATTCTTTCATAAACAAAGTTCAAAGGAACTTTACACTACAAAATGTCTTCAGTAACTTTTTTGTTCAATTTAATGCATATCCTTGCTGAATAAGTTAATATTTTATTACTGACCCTAAACGTCTGAATGGTAATGATATTTGATTTTTTTTTTTTTTTTAAATGGCTGAAGGTGGACAAGAATGTCAAATCTCATATCTGTGACTTTACATTTCTTAATTGTGAAAAAAACTAAAACTGCCACTTTTTGAAACTTTATCTTACAATTACCTGCTTAATTTTTTAATAATGCTGTGATAATAAAGTTTAATGAAGATCACCAACAAGCTACACAATATCGGGTTCAGTATCGCAAAGGAATCACCCACAAAACTGAACCTGATATTGCGTAGCTTGTCAGTGATCTACGGCTCTGTGTATTAACTGCTGCTCCGTTTGAAAACAGCTGATGGAGATTTACCGCTAATCAAAGAACCTGATTTACTGGCAAGATGCGCATGAAAATATTGTACGATATATTGCCCAGCTCTACCCACTACATATAGCTATTTTCAAGATTTGTGTATAATAAGTAGGTATTCCCACAAATCTGACTGGTACATTATTTGTTATCATTTTAAATGAAACTAAACCTTTCAGTGCCCTGTATGATCTGACTGACAGACCGTACACGGAGATAAGTGTTAAGATGTGATCTTACCGTGTTAATATCAATGCCCACAGAAGTTTGTGTCTGACTGCCAGAGACAGGTGGCAGCTGGGTGTTCTGCTGGAGCTGAGGAAGCCCGCCGACCCCCTGCGTCTGTGTGGACGGCTGGCTGAAGAACGCATACTGAGCCAACTGCTGCTCCAGCGTCATGGCGTCTATCGTCACCGCCTATTCAACACAGATCCATGCTCTATTAGCATCCGAGTCATTAGATTAGCATCTGATGTTCCCTCTGTAACACCAGCTCAACACTTGGAGGACTGAGAGCAGCTTTACCTGTGCAAGAGAGAGCGGAGGAGAGAGGGTGGGTGACAGCTGCTGAAGACTCGGGTGCTGCTGGGAGTCTGTGTTGAGGATCAGGGGAACTACATTCTCATGGCGGCGCTGAATGCTCACTGTCGCTGTGGGCTGGGCTGATGTCACACCTGATGAGAGTAACGACAGACTTCAATCCTTTAGACATATATGATCATGTTGACATTTATTAAATGATTTTGTCAGCAGCTCTTCAACACAAACCTGACCTAAACAGTGTGCTTCGTTTCATATAGTGCTTGTCAAATAAAATCAACAATGTTGAAAAATGTACAAAATATAAAATGTATAATATAAAACATATTAAATATAAAATTTGACAAAGCTAGCAGACAAGATTTCTTAGATTGTCTTAACCAGAGAGAGAATAAAGTGGCATCTAATACATACATAATATAATATGTGGGCTTATGTTGCCCACAAATGTCCAAAGTTAACCTTCATGATCAGAGTGAGAGACAGTAACAGCACAGTACATCTTTACACATAAATAACATATCCTAAAACAGTGGTTCTCAAACAGAGGAACAGGGCCTGAGCAAATTTCAAAGGGGGCCTCAAGATAACTTAAAATTATCTTAACACAAACACGCATTAAATTAAACTAAAACAACAAGATACTTGAGATGAATCAGGGTAAATTTACCTCTTCAATCAGTGTATTTTTTCTTTAAAGAAACTGAATTGCCACAGTCTAGAAAAACCTGGATCTTAAAACACTGTGGGCATTTTATATAAATAACATTCATTTTTTTACCAAATTATTTGACTGTGCAGAAAAGTTTCTGGAGAAAAGGCTTTGAAATTGTTATCCATGCTTTAATCTCTTCATGCCTTGATTATTATAACTCATTGTTTTATGGGTTGCCTGTCTCTAACATTTCCCATATTCAAATGATCCAAAATGTGGCTTCTTTTTTGCCTATGGGCAGTAAATGGAATCATATTACATCCACATTTACACTCTTTGAATTGGCTACTGGTTCAATACCGCATTGATTTTTCAACATTTGCTACTTGTTTAAAAAGGCCTTAAAAATGTAGCCCCTAAATACCTCTAAAATATAATCCTTATTCACAATCCTACTAGATTGCTTACACCATTACCGGTAATAATGTACTTACCATTATACAACAATACATTTTGCATAATTACTGTACATGAAAGTAACCCTAATCTTAACCCTAACCATTTAGTAAGTACATGTAGTTTGCCTAATTAATAGTTCAAACCAATGATAAAAACTCATCTTTTTATTGTGCTTTTTACTTATTTTAACTGTTCATGTACTATATACAGTACTTTGGTCGACCAATGTTGTTTTAAATGCGTTACAGAAAAAAATATGAGCGTGAGCTTTCTGGAATTCTAAATCATATAAATTATAAATATTTTAAATTTAAAATATGTATCATTTTAGTTAAAACTTGTCATTACAGCAGATGTACCAGTGAAAACCTATTAAACTACATTGGGGCCTAATGCATGTGCTTGTGAGAATCACCTTGGCTGACAGACGTGAGCCCCATGTGAGTGTTGGCCAGGTTGCCAGTGCTGTTGGAGGCACTGAGAGAGGACGAGGAGTCATCAGGATCCAGGGGTGTGGGGAGAGGAGGGGGAATCTGGATGTTGGTCAGGTCTGGTAGAGAGCCGCCCGTGTTGTGTGCCGCTGGGATTAGAGATGCTGTCATTTCCTGATCTGGAGATGGAAATATGCTGGGGGAAATGACATGAGGGACGTTAGAAAGAACTGGGATAAATAGATCTGTCAACAGAAAGAGGCCATTGTACCGATTATGATGTGATAATACATGGCTGTTATAAAGGAGTAGATATGACTAGATGGCTGTTGGGTTGGGATAATAAATTGACAATTGTTTGCTCAAATGACCTTGAGTCTTCAATCTCTGCATGAAAAGTGCTGCACAGTTCCTCCATTCATCTACCCACTACTTTACACTACCAGTGTCAGTAAGAAAATCCAGTGAAACCACACTTACTTTATTCCAGGTATTTTGTTTGACTTGTGCCTTGTTGAAGTAGTCTATGAACGATAAATGGAAAGCGATAAATGTTTCAATGATAACCGATTCCACAACATTCATATGAAAGAAATCTATTTCTAAACGTACCTTTTTGTGATCCCATATCTGCTTTTGACCTTCTTTGTCCATGTCACTTTCATGTTCCCCTGTTCCTGGCATAGTGAGAAGAAGAACTAGTACATAGAGAGGGATGAAATCATGAAACAAGCGTAGGAAACATTTAACAGTTCACTGCAACATTTAACCTTGTTGATGAGATCATGTAATAGATTATAAAGCAATAACATTTTAAATAAATAAACATTTTATTAACCTTGTTTTGGCTGCAAATCTTGAGACCCTCCTGCAAATGCATCTTGTGGGTTTGGGTTCAAAGTGCTCTGATGCAGGGCAGAGTCTGAGTTGGTCCTACAATTAAAGCACAAAGAAATTAAAGAATCACACAAAGCAAAGGCCTCCCCTAACTATAGTTTAAATAGTAAATGAAAAATTCTAACAACTTAGCAAGACATCCTAGAAAGCATTATGTAAACGTAAGCTGTGAAGAATAATTACTGACATGCAATTTCAACAGCTACTTCTCGTGCACGTACTGTATGTAACATGTCTTCAGCACATGTAAGCAGAATGTGTGAGTATAAACTCTCACCTCCTCCAGCTGGTGTCAGGTGGGGGTGATAGATACACAGAGGCATACGGACAGCTATCAATGTGAGATACAACATTAAGGACTTCATAATGTCATCATAAGTGAATCGCAGGCATATGCAACAAATATGCTTCCGTAGACCAGACAGACCAAAACATCTGTCTGCATTCATGAGTAGACTCATCAAGGATATTTGACGGCCATGTTTGTCCACAGAGAGAGGTCTGCGGTGTGGTGACGTGATGCGATTCCTGTCCCGGTAGACCCTGTCCACCAGCCCATGGTGACGAGTTGTTCTGCTCGTGTCCAATCCCGAATTCTGAAAAGGAGTCTGATGAAAACCAACAAATGTGAAGAAGTCAATTCCACATACGCATTAGTGCTGCACGATTATGACAAAAAACACAACTGTTGATTATTCCCTTGAAATTGTAATTGCGATTATTAATTACGATCATCACAGTGTACATTGAATGATGTTTATACCCTTAAGATAACATGTAGAAAGAAAAGAACACCGCTTAAGCACACAGAATAATACAACTGGAAGTCTTTGAACGATTATGTATTGTGGCATCTGCAATTGTAATTGCGATTAGAAATTCGATGAAATGTGCAGCCCTAATATGCGTTCTGAATTTCACCTGTCAAAGCGCTCCTCACCTGAAAGGGAAGGTCAATGGTGGTGTTTCCAATCTGATTGACATTTGGCAAAGAGCCGCCATAGTACTGTCCTCGGTTCTGACCGAGCTGTAAATACTGAGTCTTCTGTAATTGTAACTGCAAGAAAGAAAACAACAAAAAACTGAGACAATATATACAGGAACGTGAAATTACCCAAAGGGGCTTCTGATTATAAATCACCATTGTGTCCTCAAGTGGAAACAAGAATAGAATCAGAACAATAATTACTTAAACGTTATTGTTAACGTCTCTGGTAAGAATGGGAAGGAATAGGCGTAAACTTCCAAATAAAAGTCCTTAACAGAATTTTTTTAATGCTACTTTTTATTACAGCTCTCTCTCTCCAGTTACATCTGATGTCAAAAACACACAAAGGTAAGTGGCTATATAATCAGTAACAATTGAAGAAAAATCTAAGCAGTTGATGTCTAGTTGTATTAATAAACCATACTAGGCAGGCATGTTATCTTGAATATCCCACAGATTTTATATAATGGTAGCAATGTAAGATTCAAACACTAAAAAAAAGAGTCACAAATTATCATGGAGAGTTCCAGCTAAGAAATGCAATTCACTGAAAAAAAAGCACGTAATAATTTAACAAACACTTTTGTACAATGGGATTAAAAAATGAGGAACACAGCATAATGACTGATACCACTTTCCAACATTGTAAAAGAACACACTGAAAAATTAAACCGAAAACAAAAGAAAATGGGCAGCTCTGAAATAAGCTGTACTTAGCCCGGATCTTGATTGGGATGTCAGTAGAGCACTGCCTGTATAATCACAACCCTGTCATCAGAGTTTGCTGGAGTCGTTATTTTGGGCATAAATGCACTGAGCAATAATGCTGAACTGAGCAAATGCATTGCTGTGTATGGCTTAGTTATATGAATGCTTGTAACAATCAGATTTAAGGCTCTGGGAACGAATGACACCTGAAATGAATCTTTCTATGCTCAAATGCACTGGATAAGGCCTTGATTGCAGCCAGCTATAATGGCGAGAGACTATACTGTGGCTGTCAAACACACATGCTCAATCTATTGACACTCCTCCACTGCAGCTGTGAGCACGGCAACTTTTCTAAGGCCTCGTCGTGACCGTCTTTTTATTATCAAATATCTCAATGGCGTCCATTAGAAGGCGGCCTATAAATCAACGCTAAAAATAAAGGCGCACTGGAGAGGGGCGTTTGTTATTGTTTACGTCCAGACAGGCGGGTTCAGTGCGTGTCGTATCAACACAAATCCTGCCCCGCAGCTCTGCTGATCAACGCTGTCAGAAGAGAGAAAACAGACACACTTACACGCGCCGCGCGAGTAATGCTCAGGTCTTTCATCACCTCCTCGAACGCAGCTGTCTCTTCCGCTTGCTTCTGGTTGTGTAACGCGATCTTTTCGCTGAATTTTCGCGGATTATTCGAGGTCGCCATGTTTCGCTCCTCTTTGGCTCCGCTCTGTTTCAATGAGACGCTGCTGCGTGCGCGCGTCCGTGCGCGTGGGTGTAGTGAACACGCACATCTGGGGCGCGCGCGAAGATTATGAGATCGAATGAACATTAGAAATGAGAAGAAATGAGCGATTCTGATTCTTTCGATTCAACAATGCGGAAAATAGTAATAGTCTGTTGTCAAATATATATATATATATATATTACAAAATAACAAATCAATCAAAACGTTTTCAAAGGCGTGACTTTTATACAATACAGTACTTCGGTTTTCACTATAGAAAATATAAAATAACAAATAATAATGCGGAAACATCAAATGTAAACAAAATGGGGTAGTTTGTATCAACATAACCATTACAGTTAATTATTTTATAAGTCAGATTTCTGTTTATTTCTTTATAGATTAATTTATAACTGTTTTGGTTTGCCAAAATAATTCTCACTGTTCGCTATTGTTCATTCGGCAAAAAGAGCCGGTTCATTTGAGTCGTTTGTTTGGGATTCGGAGCAGACGGACTTTGTGTAGTTTATTCTTTCTTTTTTTTTTCAATTGATAACAAGCATCTGTCAGTATTGAAGCCATATTTTCAGAACTCACACATTCTTTATGTGGGCCAAATTGAATCATTTTTCATTGCTTTTAAGTGCATTCAATGACCACATTTCTTACAGTTTTTTTTACGATTGCTTACACACTAAAAAAAAACTTTTCCCACAATTAGCAAAACCTCGCACTCAAGGAGTAAACACAAGGCTAGATTTGCACAACTGTAAGCACACTGTAAGTTTGTAAGTGTGTTGCTGGTGATATGAAAGAGTAATTCAAATGGTGCTTGTGTGTATGGTTTTGTTGCAAGAATTTCATTTTTAGAAAGGAGTGTTAAGTTTTGATTGCAGTGTTTCATTCTGGCATAGATGTGAGTTGTTCATCTCCAAGTGCTATGTCTGATTGGCTTGTGTGTAGAGTTTTGACATAATGAGCCAAATTCAGCAAAAAGTGTGTAAGCAATAGACAAAAACTGTAACTGCAATTTCAGTTGATAACCAAGCCGGATTTTTAGTCTTTTAATAAAAGAATGGGATGGATGGCTTTAGAATGATTTTCTTTGGAAACATGGATCAAGGAAGACACTTGGGGGAAAAGAGAGGCAGGGAGGGAGGACTAGAACTCTCACAAAATAGGCTAGAGCCATCCATCTGTTCTTAGCACTGTAGGGTCACGAGGAGCCTGGAGCCTTTCCTGGGTCGTAGGAAATGATTTCCAATTTGTTATTTTTGCCAGGTAAATTTTGTATATGTTATTTATCATTTTTTTTGTAAGTATTGCTTTAATCTAACCTTTTCCTTATGTTTTATTTATTATTATTATTATTTTATAAATGGGGGAATAAAGCTGCTTTTCTCATTCATTATTTTCTAACTCAGTCTTATCCTATAATGAAACACTTGTATAGAAATCATTCAGATTATAAAGATAAAAGTTTATGTAATGTTTCCTGTTATTAGTGTTTTTTTAGATCAGTGTTTTATGAATGGAAATGTGTGTTTTCTGAATGAGAATTGATTTCAGTGTTATGGTGGAATGAGATTATTTGTGAGGCATACTGTATATGAATTGTTTTTTGTTGTTGTTGTTGTTGTTGTTTTGGTCTAAGTGAGTTTTGGACATGAGAATAACTGTTTGGCCAGGATTCATGCTGTTAATGCAGACTGTATGGTGGGTTTTAGTACTGAAAAATGCTTCTTAGCAACTGAGAAAAACTGTAAAAGAATTAACTCAAAAGATAAACAAATAAACTCATTCGTCAGTAAGACTACACTGGTCGTGCTGAATATTTGTTAAATTTGCACCATGGATACAATTGTGTTGATAATGTAAGATCACTAAAAATCCTTATATTTAGTCTCTTGGGACTCCTTCCTTACATTCCAACAGTTCTATGTAGAACCATGTCATCCTACAGAACCCTTTTATGCTAAAATGGTTCTTTTAACATTGTGAATGGCTAACATATATTTCTGCCTTAAAAAACTTAATTGTTTTTACTTAAAAAAAAAAAAAAGTGCCCAAAAGTGAAAATTCTGTCATCATTTACTCACCCTATTCCAAACCTGTATGCCACTTTTTTTCTGTTGAACTCAAAAGAAGATATTTTGAAGAATGGTAACCAAACAGTTAATGATCCCCACTGACTTTACTATGAAAGTTAATGGTGACCATTAACCCCTCCAAATATCTTCTATTGTGTTCAATAGAAGAAATAAACTTATGCAGGGCTGAAACAACTTCAGGGTGAGGATTTCCTTTTCTGGGTGAACTAAAAAAGAAAAAAGAGAGAGACACACTGTAACTCTAAACTTCCTGATGTATTTCTCATGTGTCTATCGCATCCTACAATCTCAATCTCTCTCTCTTTTTAAATGTATTTATTCATGTTCAGTGTTGGTTATCATTTATTAATGCATTAATGTGTCATTTTGGGCTATTTCCCATATTAATAAAAAATTAATTTAGTCAATTTAATTAATATGAAATTACAATCTGTAACTCTTTGTTAAACAGAACTGCAGCAAGCATGTTGCATGTAAAAAGGAAGTGTTTTACAGCAGCTGGGGAATTTTTAATAGAGAAAGAGAAGTTGTGTAGAGTTGAGATAACAACTCACCAAGATATTGCCGAGATGTTGTGCAACAAGTGCACTGGATGTTAGTGTCATGTAACATTATATGCAGCCACCATTTTACGTCAATATGCAGTGTTTTACCTCAGACAGTCTATCACTGACGATTCTCGAATAAACATTTTTTATAAGCGATCTTTAAGTATCACTGTCCTGAAAATAAAAATAGATACAAAGAAGTAAAATCCTTGCCACAAGAAGATGGAGTTTTTATTTTCTCTAAGTAATAGGCTACAGTTAAGAACCCATTTAGCTTCTGTTTGTCTGTATAGTGCAAAGCTAACACTGGAAAATCCTGTTTTCGAAGTTTTGTCTACTAGTTTAGGCAAAGCAGTCAAACAAAGCTGTCTGTTTTGTTTGACCTACTAACACAACATCTTTAAAAAGCTATTTCCAACGAAACCGGAATTATTTTCCCCAGATCATGGATGTAAATTGGATTGGAGTTAGGGGATTTCCAGCTGTTGATGCTAGTCAACAATATCAAGAATGAGAACAGGCCTTAAAACGACTCTCCAAGTAACCAAACAGTATTGTTGTTTTTATCAAGAATGATGTAGTTATTTCAAAGTATATCGGCTCTATTTCATGCCTGTTAACAAATATGAAGAATCATACAATTCTGTGAGTTTTAGGGCAAATGCACTATTTTTAACACCAGGGGGTGACATAAGCTCAAAAGATAAGGACAATAACTTGATCTTTATTCTAAAATAGTTTTGGCCTCTTTTGGAAATTACAATATATACATTGTATATTAATCCCAGCAAAAACCCTATAAGAAAACAAGCCTTATTGTGTTTACTGGTCTTGCAATGTTAGCATAAACTAAGTTCCTTTTTTTCACAGAGGATGTTCAAATGTCTGTCAGCATTACCCACAACATCTGAGCTACTTTCATTTGTTTCTTTCTTTTTTCTACTTTTGAGCTTTAGTTTGAAGCCTTCGTCTGGTAAATCTGCTTTCATTTCTGAATATTCTAAATTGTCACATTTAGTGGGTTTCTGGTAGTACACGTATGGGCCAGTGTAGCATGCATTGTTCATGTTCATACTGGTAAAGCTTGAGAGGTTATGATAGCTCATACTAACATGAACCCACAAATCTAATTTTCAGAGCAGATGCATAACTGTTTATAGGAAGACAACAGGAAGAATGATTTGTGGGGGGCGGTGTGAATTTCCAGGTTGCATGACTACTGCAATGAAAGAGGAACTTTCAGGCTCTTTCTGCAAAAAGAAACGGCAGCTTGACCATTTCTGTCCACTACCGTGATACAGACATAGGTGATGAACGAAACGGTAAGGTTATTTCCATTATGAAAGATTCATTTGAGTTACATAAGTACAAATACTTGTTTCAATGTTAATTTGATGAATTTCAGAGTACTAAAAATGTATCTCTCTCACTTGTGAAATACATAAATGTAAATGTTTTCATTATAGATGTACTAATATGTCTTTCCCTATATTTTTTAGACCATGAATGCAAGTACCACAAGACCCTCTTTTAGTACAGCGGGTAATCTTAATGAAGACAACTCCAATATTGGACTTGCTGTTGGTTTGCCTTTGTTCTTTGTGGCTTTGCTGCTGGTGGGGATAGCAATGTTTTTCTGGTTTCGGCACAGAAAATCAGTGGATATTGAGTTATCTAACAAACTTAAGAGCCAAGATAAGAGCCACGATGGGCATTCCAGGGAGTCTCCGTACAGTGGATACGCTGGAGGACTTCAGCCTGCACCCCAGAGCCCAATCTATGAGAACTTTCACAGCGGACAGTCCAACCAGCACGAATTTCAGAGTGCTGCACAGAGCCAGGACACACACAGGTAAAGTACAAAAGTCAAATCTGTAATCGTGCATAAGCCACTGAGCTAATGTAGACCACCAGAAACCGGGTGATGATAAGTCTTAACAGTAGAAATGGAATTTCCTGCGAAGTTTTATTTGCTATCTGTTTTGCAAGATCACAGTGACACACTAAATGTGTGGCAATAACAGTCAGAGAGAGTTACACTAAAGGAGTTTTTGTTGTGCAGCAATATTTATTGGGTTAAATATTGGTGCAAATTTTGCAATTCAACAGGATTTAATTGAGTTTCCAAGAACTGAATTTCACTTTTGCCCCCATTTAGAGACCATCAAGCATACCTTCAGTGTGATCCACATGATGCAATCTACAGCAATGATCCTGCCCTCTTCCATCCAGATCAGGCTGAAATCTCTGAGGATGTTTACATCATGCCAGATGCTTGAAAGTCTAAAATGTTTTGCTGTCCGTTATTAATCTCCAGAACATTCAGTAAGATCATTTGTACTGGCATGATATGAAATAATAGCAAGTCTTTATTTTCAAAGGGTGAAATCAGGGGCGATTCAAATGCCCTCACAAACATTACATGAGCCAGTGTAGTTTATTGACTGAACACACTGTGAGACAGCAAAACATAATCATGACCTCATTGATCACAGTTTAACAGGTGTTTCTGCCGATTGCAAATAATCTGAAAAGACTAGTTTAGACCAGTGTGAATGTTACATGCTGTACAGACGGGTTTGTACTGGTTTGGTGGACCAATACTATTAAGTTCTTGTTGAGATGCTGGTTCATATTTCAGCAAGGATGGGGGGACATTCACGCATTTTAATGTTAACAATATTTGCTTCCTGAATTAATTACATCGGTCAATGTGTGTACATTATTGTTCAAAGGTTTGTAAAGACATTAATACATTTATTTGTAATGATTTGGAAATATCTGGAAAAAATATTCATATTTGCCAAAAAAATATAATAAGAAGAAAACTGTTGACATTGATATTAATAAGAAATATTTATTGAGTGGCAAATCAGCATATTAGACTGATTTCTGAAGGATCATGTGACTGCTACTTTAAATGTCATTATGTTTTATAATATTGCTGTTTTACTCAAATAAATGCTGGCTTGGTGAACTTGGTGAGACTTTCAAAGATCTTTCCAACCATAAACTAGTTAAAGTGCAGTTAATATTGTCACACGTTTCTTATTTCATAAGGATTACATTCATGTTTTCACTTCCAAAGCTTGTTCTTCAAGCTTTCATATTAATTAAAGGGTGGTAATAATTATCTTTCTTGACTGCGTCTTATGATCTTTTTGTCACCGTGACTCACTTAAAACTTTTACTGAAAGATCTCCTCTCTCAGCGATTAGCTACAAATTAGCTGAGAGTGTCTTTTCCACTTCCACAACTAAATGAAACAAGTGGAACATTAGACAAGCAGGCGGTTTAAAATATGGCACTGCGAGTCAGAGGCATACATTTAAGTCTTTGATTGTCTAGTTGTGAATCATACACATTTCTCTGAAAATGTATAAAATATATGGTTTCTTAAAATTGCTGCATATCCCCTAGACAAGTGACTTTGTCAGTTATATTTCTCAACTGCAGGTCATAGATGAGATTGTTGGCGAATTAAATATGCTTTCATTATATATTTAGTTGAAGGCCATTTACCAGAATTTAAACATTACATTGACCTAGTCCTATTAACCTACTTTGAATGGCACTACTGTCTTCATAAGGGCTCAAAAACAGGGTTCAAGCGTGAGTCACTTGTGCTGTATCTTTTTTTTGCAAACCTAAACTGTTGGTTTGTGAATTCTGCTTGTCGACTTTTCAACTTGTCAGCAAGATAAGATCATTTCATTTGTTGACATAGACAAAGTGAGAATGACTTGTCTTGGTACACTCTCAGAAAAAAATGTCTTTGTGTCTTATTTACCCGTAACTGGTACATATTAGTGCCTTGAAGGTACATATTAGTACTATAAAAGTACATATTAGTAAAAGCATGTAGTACGTTAAGTATATATATATATATGTATGTATAGAAGTGTAGCTACATGCTGGATTAGTAAATTATTTTCTGAGAATGTAACTTTAGAAAGAGCACCTTTAAAAGCACAAACTAATTATTAACTTAATGTATGCCATCATTGTACAAATTGAAATAATTTTAAAGATCTATCTCTTTTTTGAGTAGGAGAAAATTCACACTGAAAAAAATATATTCATTGAATTTAGTCATTTTATTTTGCAATCAGTTATTTTAGCTAAATAGACAAACATTTAAAAGCATTTAAATAGACACATTTTCTCATTTTGATTGTTTTCTTTGTACATGTTAGAGACTAATTATGTAAGCAAATCCAACTTCACAATCTTTGTCTTTCAATAAAACTTATTTGACTAAATAGATAAGTAAATTTTGTTGAAAGTTAGTCAACTTAATCTAAGTCATCATTTTTTCAGTGTAGATATTATCAAAATAGATACCATACCAAAATAGTTTGTTTAGTGACTTTCTGAGGGTAGTTTGAGACTACTGACACTCATTTAATCTTATCTTTATTAGCAGGTTATTGACACACCTAGATATATTGTATTATATTTTCTTACTGTAATTTTACTATACCCTCATACGTAAGAAGTAGAGAACAAACGCTTGTTTATATCACTATGTTGTTTTATCAAACATGATTCAGAAGATTTAAACTTATTTAGTTTTATTGACATATGAGCCATTAATCCATCTTTGAAGTGAGTAAAATGATACCAGAAGTACAAGGAATGGTTTATTGCTTTATGCTTCATGGTGTGATGATTGCACTTATTATTGTTATCATTACTAACTGAATGATTACATTATGTCAAAATAATGCATCTCAAAAATACTGACAGTCAGCAACATCCTGCAGGGTCAGTAGACAACAAATATGTATGGACTACAGTGACAGTATTATATAAATACTGAGTCACAATTGAACTCATGTCTCTGCTGTGGTTGCTTCAGAGGACATTCACTCTCTGGTCAAGGCCAGTGACATCTATGTGTGTTTTCAAGGCTACAGTTGTTAGATCTGGCCTATCTTTATAGATAGGATAAATATGGATATTGATTAACACGGATAAATACCTTTTATGGATATTTATGACATGACCTCACCTTGAAATATTATCTAGAAGTGAGTGAATATTGGAAAATATTTTTTTAAAAGACTGTAATTTATAAGTTAACACTTACGTATGTAAGTGTGAATTCATTTTATAGCTCATTGTTATACGATCAGAGTGAGTCATACACAGATGATTCATTCTACGGGCCTTTTTTCCGCATCTTCATAGTATTGAAATATAGATTTTAAAGCTTTTTAACAACATCGGGAGATTTTACAGCTGCTCAACCTTGATTTGGTTTCATAAAATACCTCATGTGAGGATTTTCATCTTCAAAGACGTTGAATTGAAATGTGTTCAGCCATTAATCGTCCATTTTGAATATAAAAGCAATATACTTTATTAACATTCTTTCAAAAATACAAAAGGTATCCTGATTCATTCACAAGACGGCAACAAACGAGTACAAAAACATTTAAAATAAATTACAATAAATAACTTGATATTCCAGTAAGTCAGTCACATGGAAATACAGTAGCCATTCAACATTTCAGTGTTACACAGAAAAGCAAGCATCTGGTTTCATTAAGAAGTCAAACTACTTCATAAACCAAAGGAATGTAACCAGATGAGCGTGAGAACGTTCATTTGCATTTAATCAGATAGATATTTTGCATCCTTTTCATCTTCTCTATTGAGAATATAATGTTCAGAGGATAACCAGAGCCAGGGCCGTTCATGCACAGTGGCATTTACTAACTATCAAATCGTTGAAAGGGGTGAGCTTCAACTTTCCACGGCTGTCATAGTGCATGAGAACCATTGGCTCATACGCAGCTGGTACGCAGCAAGGCCCGGGTGTTGTTCCCTTAGACAAGAGATGCAGACGAGACTTCACCTGCGTATGCATACTGGCAGGTTTGTAATTATGTGGGCAGGAGCCATCACAGTAGTGCATAGTGTAGCCCGAGGGAGCAATAACCCAGTCTGACCAGCCGATGTCTTTGAAGGAAACATTTAATGACTTTCGCCTGCAGTGACCTTCATCCTCAACACTTTCTTCTCTCGTAGACAGTGCTCTCTTGTTTCTTCTCCTCACTGCTTGGTCAAGTTGTAAAACAAGCTGTGGCGTGGATTGTGTGCTCACTTCTTGTTTTTGAAGGAGGCAAATTTCAACAACTAAAAGCTCAGCACTGGTGTCCTTAAGCCACTTCTTAACCGCAACTGTCAAATCCAGTGTAACGTCCCGTGAGCTCAAGTCCCCTGATTGAATTACAGTGTCGGTATGAAAACCAGGAGGTTTATGCATTCTAACCACAACGTCTTTTGAGAGCCACGGCTGGCCTGGTGTAATTTTGTACATGTGTGGTCTCTTAATTTGCAGCTTTGCATGTTTAAGGCTGACTCCTGTTTTAATGCGTGAGTTTTTGTAGAAGGCAGCTCGGAACCACTGCTGTCGGGAATCCACGTAAGAATTCAGAAACTGAACTGTTGAAAAACATTAATGAAAAACTTAAATTAGATATTGTAAACCAGACAAGTGACATATATAAAGTATGTGACAATTTGTATATCATATATTACATAATATAACATTATTACAAAATAATAATATATAATACACACTACTACATATGTATATAAGAGTTCATTTGCAAAAACAGATAATTCAGTGTTTACCAATTCTCAGAAATTGTTTTTGTGCACTCCAATTAATCTCTATCAAACTGCAGTTGGGTTATTTTGACTAGGTTAAAAAAATAACTAAAAGAAAAAGCTAATAACACAATAAAACCATGATAACATTATAACTTTATAAAAAACTTGATTTTTGACAATTATGAGTTATCTGTTTTTGCAAATAAACTCTGCAAAATTAACCCAGTGAAAAATAAAAAAACATTAAAATTAAGTTAAAAATAAAGAAAAAATTAAATTCAACAATGCAAACCAAGTATACACTACACATGAAAATAATATATATTTATGTGAATAAATTACATGTGATTATAAATTATTTTTTATAAAAAATCATTTAATATTTTTATAAAAAAATAAAATGATTTTAATTAAATTTAATTCTAAAATTATGAAATATCTATCTACCTAGCCATGTGTGAGAATTTCTATTTATTTATCTTTCTGTTTATAAATCTATGTGTCTTTCTATCTATAATAACATTAAAATTTAGGTTAAAAATAAAGAAAATTAAACATTGAAATTAGACTGTGCAAACTAAATATATATGTATAGATTTTTTTTTTAATATATGAATAAAATCAAATATATTTTCATTTTTTTATTCTACACATAAAAGTTTAGTCTTCACAATTCCACTATGCTTTACATAACAACTGTATTTATAGCTTACCTGTTGTGGGAAAGAGCACCGTAGAGGCTCTTCTTGCAGACTGAAGCTCCTGTTCCTCACTGGAATTGCCCTTAAGCAAGTATCCCATCCTCCGATACTGACGATACATCCTGACCAGGTCCTGATGAGAAGCTCTTCCGCCAGGCCCGGGAGGCGCATCCATCCCGAGGTACTCCAGAATAATGCTCTTCAGAGCCTCAAGCTGCAGGCCCTTGTACGTTTCCTCATGCTCCCGTTGAGCCGTAGACTCTCTCAGACAAGAGCTAAAAATAACAGCCCCAACAGAAAGAAGAAAGCACTGTGCTACTGAGTTCTGCATGGCAAGTTCGTTTTGTTTGTGCTGTCTTTGTGTTGGTCAGTGAAATGAATGACATTCCAGACATGCTTTCATATATACAGGTACAGGCCACGCCCCACCAGAGACGATTGCTCATCTACACCCACACTGAAACTTCACGTACAAGTAACCATCCCCTGTTAATGACATCATGTCAATATGACTTTTAGAATAATACTGTCACCCCAAACTGAAATTTGTCTTGGACTTGGGACTTTGGAGCTGTACACACACACACACACACGCAGAATACATTCGCCTAGCATCAATATTATTTACTATAACATTTTCAATCGATACTGGAAAATATATATAGAAATACACAACCATGATGTAACAACAAGATGTAAAGGTCAAGAAAGACAAGCGTTTATATTCAGCCTATTACTGTAAATACCGTCATACTAAATTTCAGCAGATTCAGAATTATTTTAAGACCCATACTTTGTGTGTCAAATCCATAACAACAAAGAATAATCTGTAATTATGAGACCACCATGGAGTTTGGTCTTGCCTTAGCTTGCATTGTAATTAAAAATGCCATTTATATGATCCTTTTAAAACATTTCTTTCTGCCTTTATGTAGGTCACAACATATCTGTTTAGATACCGAAGGCAGTAGAACAAGAGCCACATGCTCTGTAGTAAAATAAAGCAAGACATGTCTAAAAAAAAAAAAGGTGGAATAATTTGCATAAGTGCCAAAGCTTACGCGTCACGTGTTGCGTATCACATGCTCAGATGACTCTTCTGAGGTAAAAAGTGTGTGAAAGGTTTTTAGGTATGTTTCAAACAAACACTGCGGCATTCATGCTGTCAGAAAGCCAAGAGTACTGCATTGAGTAATTGGTCGTTTAAAGCCAAACAAAAAAGACGGCACTATTTGAAGCACGAAGGGAAGGTTGTCACACGCTCTCAATACACACCCACAATCAACTTTTTTGTAACAACACACCATATGTTGCACAAGACAAATTATGACCTAAATATATAATTTTTAATCACCCCCCTCGCTCCATCCTGAAAATACACCAAACACTCAAACCAGTGCCAGTGCAACAGGTTAAAGGGCACGTTTGAGTGTTTAGAACGTGCCCTGCTGTCAAGCTCGGCCAGTTAATTTACAACTAAATTACAAAAATACACACTTACACTGAATTCCATAATTCTGTAAACTAAGAGCCCTCGCCACATTTAGATCGCAGATGAACTTGACTTCTCTGTAATTTTTGATTTCACAGTGGACTTGCATAATAAGAGACTAGAGTCAGAAATGAACTTTAAAGGGCAATATTTGCACCTTGGAAGTGATTTCTTGGGAAGTTTTTTTACAGTTGTATACGAAGTGGCAGGCCAACTAATGCCTGGCATTACATCAGACATTACACAGGCTATTAAATGCTGCTTAAGGTGGCATAAATGTAATGCTTCGGGTAGGGTTGGAATATTAGGACTAATTATTGCCATATATATAATATATAGTAATAATTATATACTTTCAATTAACAGAATACACTGTAATTGGTTAATTGTGAAGAAACAGAATAATTCAAGATACAAAATAGGCAGAAAACCAAACTAGTTGCTTTTTTTATTTTTAGGAAAATGTAGGATTTCACATTAATTTAGCAGATTGAAAAGCAAAACTGGGAATAAATTACAGGCAGCAAGTAAAGAACGTTCCCATCACTGCAACGTTCAGTGAGTTCATCTCAAGCTCACCAGACATCTCGCAACAACTCCTGTTATAATCAATAAAACGGTCTACACCGCAAAACAAATCTCTTATTTACATCGTAAATGCACTTTCTTGTTAACGACTACTAAAAATACGTGTTTGATTGGTTACAACGCTCAACGCTGCAAAAAACAACAGTAAAAAAAAGAAACCTTTGATGAAACTCGTGCTTATCCAAATATACACGTTTGATTCATTTTCACATTTCACTATTCGAGGCAGCCGTGGCCTAATTGTTGTGGCTTAGTTATTCTGCCCCGATATTTTAATTTCTATCCCTAAAATCATTAAAGCAGTACTGTGTTCACCCAACAGGGGTTAATTGTTCATTCTAGCAACGGTGCGATTTATAATGCAGCGAAAATGTTTGTCCGTCTGTTTCCCTGCAGTCTATACATTAGTATGTGTAAGCAACAGTGACACAAATCTCAGCCTCACGATAAAGAGAGGTGAGGATAAAGAAAGAGCATCTCATTTGTATCTGATGCCTAAAGCTAGGTGTCAGATAAAAATGAGATGATCTTTCTTTATCTATACTTTGGCCTTTATTTTTGTATATAGAGAAATGAGTCCCTCTAGTGGTTACTGTGCAAAACAGCAAAAAAAGGAACAGGAAAAAATCTAGAAACATTACTTATTTTTGAAAGTGTCAAAATATTACAATATGTTACCTTTTTAGGTACAGGAAGACGTGCTTTAAAAAGACAATAAAAGGCAAACAGTGATTGAAATAAATAATCCAAAATCCCCTTAATCACTGCAAAGAGTCAGCTCTAAATTGTCACAAAACTCTTTATACTTATGAATGTGCTAAAATATTAAAAAAATAATACATAAAGAATTTCATAACATTGATACATTTCTTGAATTATGAATTAGGATAGGAAGCATGGAAAAGCTGAGCCTCAAAAGCCAGATATAATATAATAATTGTCATGCTCGAACAACTCTAACAAGCACAAATGATCCTGTCTTTGTTCCAGAGCATCAGACACACACAGTAATTGGAAGGACAATAAGCAGTGGACTGTAAAGACTACACTCCCCTTGATTTACCACAACAAATAACTCCACAGAAAATAAATTAATAAATAATGTGCATTTGGTTCATTAAATGCAACTTTAAAAGGAAATAAAATAAAAAATGTGCACTCAGAATCAATGCATTAACAGAGAGCAGAGGGGGACAAAGAGCAACTTATGCTGTGTGGTGATGTTGTTTCAATCAATGTTGCATTGTTACATCAAAGCATTGTGGTGCCACTTGGTGACAAACAATATCCCATGACTGACAGTGCCAGCCTAACTACCCAAATTATACCAGTATTATAAAAATTTGAATTTTTTATAAAAGATAAAATGCTACAAATATGAAACTGTATGCACCAATGACACTGAAACGAACAACATTTAATAGCCTATATTTTACATATGAAAATGGTTTGCAAATGTCAGTTCAAAACCAATTGCATTGCAAAACTAATACGTAGAGATAGGCTAGCATGTATCACTGTTCAATTTCAAGAATAGCTACCAGACAGAAAACTAAATGACATGATCTCCACGGATATTCAGAACTTCTGCAGCTAAAGTTAACCCTAACAAATCAAACAATAAACACATGCCTAAACACAGGTCCCTGGTTAACATTAGCACAACGGTTAATTTGACACAACAGTACTCAATCAAATAGCTCGGCTTTGTCTATTTGTTTTAAGATTTTTTAAGAACTACAGTCTACATACCCTACATTAATATGAGAGACAGCACTTCTAGAAGCTCTTCAGCACAACAACCCGATTCACCAATTCAATACCGCCTTAATTGTAGAGATTCGTGCTTTGATTGGTTCCTCGCGGACACTCTCATCCTCCAGTCAGGTGACAGTGTGCTCGCTGTTTCAGGGATGGATTGGGTGACTAGGAAACAGGGTTAGAGATCTCATGAGGGAAATGCATTCATCCCTACAGTATGGGTTAAATTAACCATAGAAAATCTACAAAATATATTCATAATGGATGAGCCAAATATACTACCCTTACAAAAATTACCTGTGGTATTAGATGTGGTAAAACATCAGAAAAAACAACACAAAAATTGTGTGGTAATTATGTAGTATTGTGTTGTACTGTATGTAATATATCTGTGATATGCCTGTGGTACTACTGTCATATTTCTGTAGTAATACCTGGCTTTCCTGTGGTGTTTTTATTTATTTTTTGTTATATTTTTGTGGTATTCCTGTAATAATTTTGCAGGATTTGTATGGTAACACTTAAAATGCTATAATACTCCTGTAATAGTCCTGTGGTCTATTTTTGCAATAATTTTGCAGGATTTTTTTTATGGTAACACTTAATATATTATAATATTCCTGTAATAGTCCTGTGGTCTATTTTTGTGGTATTCTTGTAATAATTTTGCAGGATTTTTTATGGTAACACTTAATATGCTATAATACTCCTGCAAGAAAACCTCAGGTTTTCTGTAATAAAGCTGTGGTATTGCTAGCATACTTAAAAAACCACTCCTGCCATATTACACTTCAACATTTATTCACCATGTGTAAATCTGTGTACCTTACATACTAGGGTATATGGCACAAAAAAAACAATATAAGGCACAATTAAACAAAGCAAGAAGATGTAAATTCACAGTATTCTAACATTAAGCTTTCGCTCATTTGATAATTTGTTGTGCTCTCAGGGATCTTGTGTCCACATTAGGGAAAGCATAGTCTCGCATAGCCAAACTGACTGTTACGTTTTCTGTCAGTGTTCTCTTCGTGTAGTGTTATGTGGATTTTTATTATGAACGTTTGTCTCTCACTGTGTCTAGGTTCCCTTGTGTTTTTATCTTATAAGTACTTTTATTACGACGGGTCTCCCTCTGTCTCCATGCCCACTCTGCTGTGTCTCCACCTAGCCTGTTAATTCCTATAGCAACTAATCAGCTCCGCCCCCTCGTTTATTCCCATTGTCTCCCCTTTATAAAGTGTTGGTGTGTGTTTGTAAAGTCACTGAGTATTGTGAGTGTTTCCCTCCTCTACAATGTGTTTCCCTTGTTTGATTTACCTGTGTATTATTCTCTTTTTTCCCCCGTTGGACTCTGTTTGCCTATCGATCGACCCTCGCTACTCCTTGGATTTGTCTCTCATGTTATTGCCTGCGTTATTCCTGTTTGCTGTTGTGTTGACACAGCCCCTGTATGACCATGGCAACTAATAAAAGCCTGCAAATGGATCCGCCCTCGTCAGTCCCGATCCTTACAGTGACACTGAAGGTCTGGAATCCATGGCAGCTTTCAGTGGCCAAGGCCCGCCCATGAGGCTGTTTAACCAACATGTCAAACAACCGATCACAGTTTGTTTCATTCAGGAAAAGTCGCCACAATAACAGACCGGTGTCTAAAACACTCTAATGTATTTTAAAGATTCTATTCCACAAACTTGAAATACTTCACATACTTTTGAAAATCCAGCGTCCAGTTGATCCTGAGAAGCGTACGTCGTCACAGTTGTAAACATGATGGACATATTTGTTTCCAGGTGAAATGTTAATGAATGCAACACACACATCTCCCAGAAATCCTGCCGATGAAATTCAAGCGATCAGGTAAAAACTTCTGAAGTGTTTCCACATGGGTCACTTTTTCTGCAAAATAAAAAAAATGTACACAAACGTGAATAAATAAATGACAAACATAGGAAACAACCAACATCTCTTAACAGGCATTTAACATTTTATATCATTATAGTTAATCTTAGATAGTCATTCATATATTATGAATATTATGATATTCATATTATACTATATATTTTAATATGAAAACTGCTGAGAAATGTAAATATTATTTTAAAGATTATTATTATAAAGATTCAATATAAATTAGGGTCCATTGGCATTTGATTTCTTCAATGTCAAAGAATGCACAGCCGTCTCCTCGAGGGTAAATCCTTGCCTCATCAGGTCCAGTAGCATGTGCAAAACTAAGAAATTGCAGGAAAGTTTGCCTATAGATTATTAGACCAAAGCCACAACCATGTTGTCCTGTCTTGCTGTAGTTCTGAATCATGTGTCAATAGGAACGATGTTAAAACAACAACATGACTGCGATTTTGATATTGCTCTTTTACAACAATTACTTTTTACTGTAACTGCTTTATAATATTCCTCATTTTGTGAGAAGTTTTTGTTTAGATAAAGTATAAATACCTAAAAGACGTGACTCAAGATCTTAGTCCACTAATTTGTCCCTTACAGTTGTCAAGTTCCTCTCTGGGCCATTGTTTTCCTCCTGTAGCCCTTCTATTCTTTGCATTTTAAGCAGCATAAATATTCCTTGTCTTTTGTGGTACTGTGTTTTGAAAAACTGTAATTAATAGTGACAGTTGTTTTATAGTATTTAGCCTACTACTTTTCTCCTGTTTTATTGTGGATTTATGTTTAATCAGTTGCTGTATTAAATGTTGTCTAGTCACAGGCTTTATATCTTCCCAGTTAACGTTAATCTGTCTCTTTGAACAGGTTGTCATTCAGGCTTGACTGTAATATAAAAACATGTCAACAATAGGGCTTATTGAACTTAGTAGCAGAGATTTTTTTTTTACTCATTAATATTCTTTTAAATGTAATACCAAGACACTAACCAGACATCTAAACAAACACAGACCGGAAGTTAACTTAGGTCCAGGAGCGTGCGCCCGACGAAACCGTCTATAATACAATGATCAATTATGTTAATTTGTATAATTATAATAATTTATTATTGTGTTCTAAAATTATTTATTACTATTGTGCACTAATACATATAAGCACACACAATACTGTATAGGAGTCTATTGCATATCTTAGAAATATTGATGTTGTCATTACATTATAGCTGTTATAGTTACAGTCGTCATAAAATAAATTTAGATCATAAAACGAACATTTTTGTGAGAATGCTGCTAGAGATTTGTAGTTTAAATCATTTGTAGTTTAATAAAACTTTCAATTATGATAACAATTGTTTATTTTATAAAATACTTAGCAGTTGATTACAGCTTGGTATTTTTTAATCATATATGAATTCAGATCTTATATTCATTTATTAGCCTTAAAATGTCACATCGCTGTATTTGACATACTGTAACCACCTGTATTATATTTATGCCAACTAGATTTAATAGTTTTGGGATATAGCACACAAAAACAATACAAATACCATACAAACACCATACATTGTATTTTCTGTAGTAAGTTGATGGTATATAGAAAGTGCTATGGTAATCCTGTCGTATTCAGCTTGTATTGGAACTACTGCAGAAAGACAACAGAAAAACCACACACAACATCTAATGGTAAATTCTTGTGATACTGTTCAACAGAAAGTGCTGTGGTAGTCCTGTCATAATTAGCTCTGCTCATTTGTTGTATGGTAAATTTATGTTGAACTGCTAAAATACCACAGGATTACAGGTAAGTGTTCATAAGTGATTCAGACACAATTCATTTGGAATAAATATAATATATCTTTATTAATTTAACAACATAAATTAAGTGGTTAATCAGAATCAGCATGTTTTATTATTATTTTATTTGTAAATCGATGCATATTTGCAGCCTATCACACTTCTCGCATCAGTTTGTTTGTATACGTTACATTGAATATTATAAATGGCTTGTTTTGCAAATACAGTTTTTTTTAGATTACATACTTTGTAAATATGCAATATAACATTAACTGGTACAAAAAACAACAGCTGTTGATAAATGAAGTCGACACATTTCATCAGCAGTTGCCATGGTGATTACGGCATTTGTTATGCTCCGATCTGTTTCTGATGGAAAGACTTGTATAACCTTCCCGATGAAATACTTTTTATAATCTATGTTTAAATGTATTTATTCCTTTCAATGTGTGCTATATTTGTCTGAAAACCAGAGCGACGTTAAAAATGTAGAGGTGGGAAAGTAAATGAATCAAAACATATTTTAAGTATTTCAGTTAATTCTGTTTATACGTTTTTAATTCTGATAACAATTCAAAACCCTTCGGTTTACCCCTAAACAGAGTAAATTAGTGTCAAGTGGTAAATAGGCTCACACAAAATGGTAAATATCTGTGTGTGTGCTAAAGCCTGCTGAACCATATTTTGAGCTAAACTTGACAAAATCTCCCATCATTCGTTTAAGGAAGTCCTCATTTGGGAAAACTGTATAACGTAAATACAGTTATTTTGCAGAAAGTGTAAAAAGATTCCTGGGTTTTAAGATTATGTGGGTTAGGTTAAAGTATTTTTCGAAAATAGCTCAATATAGCCTAAAAACAAGAGGTCTTTGCAATGTCCCCATTATAGCTAAGTAAATGTGTGTGTGTCACAAATCTGGGTCTAAGTTTTTGTTTTTATGGGTGCAGCTGCAGCCTTCCCTGTCTGGTCAGCATTGTATTTTTATTCATTATCATGAATTAATGAAAATTACATTCATTATCATTAATGAATGAAAATAACATTAGAACTGAGACACAGAAGTGTACTTTCTTTCCTCATGTATAAATCCATTACATTGTAACACAGAATTGCAACATCTACTATCACCGTGGGAGGATTCTGGTCATGTATGGTTGAAGTTCATTTCTTTGTTGTGAATGGGTTGTCTGATGTTCTGTCCACACATGTCAGGACTAACTTGTTACACAGAGGTAAACCTGAAATTCTTGCTGATTCATCATCCACAACTGCATGTACGTAAACGTGTGATTGTGCAAAACATAGTGGCAGAAAGCTTATAAGTTTTGACCTATGTCAGACAACACAGCACTTAATGCTTTAGAGTTTTATTAGAGTTTCACACCTAGCATCGTGCAATATCAGTATATAGCCTATTTGTTACTATAATGATTTTATTTTTTTATGAAGCCCAACTTTAACTTCTGGTCTTCACTATGGTAAAAAATCAAGTACTGTGAAATATATAAAGAACTACAAGAAGAAAGAGTAGCTTATTTCTTAATAAAGGAAAAGTTAGGTGCATAACGGGTAAAGACTAAACAAGACAACCTTTGTAATTGGTCATCTACAAGACATTCATTCAAAGCGACAAAGTACACTACATTGACAGTGCCCTTGGAACACGACAGCCTAGTAAAAGCTAAAGCAGGCCCTGTTAAAACAAAATAAGCTGGCACAAAAATCTCCTTCTTCTGAGGGCTGGCAAATTTATATCCAAAAGCTGAAGGGTATAAGCAGCGTTCATAAGGCTAAGCTTTGGATCTTAGTCATGTATTGATTAATGTCATTCCTCCATCACAAATGGTTTTATGGAAATAAAAATTGCTTTTGGCTTGAGCGTTATTTGTAATGGAGCTGAAGAAGAAGATAGCAAGGGAATGACATATGTGTGTCTCCGCGTAAGCACTTAAGCTTTTGTACTTAGCATACATGGGATTCTTTATAGGAGTTTTGAGACTCCAGCCCTGCATCTAATGAAGTGTTCACTTGATCTCGTATTTCCCAATAAATTTTTCTGATGTCCATCCAAATATTCAGTGGCCTGAGCCCACTGACAGTGATTCTCCAGCCAAAAAGGGACAATGAGACATTGAAAAGCTTCGGTTTTCAGGACTAACTAATAACTTGGCCACTACACAAGAATTTTGTGAGGTTATAGCATAATTTGATTATGTTAATTATGATTTAGGACTTTTACATTTTACATAAGCATTAAATCAAGAGTCAGTGATAAAACTGAATCCAGGAATACAAAACCAAACTTGCTCTATTTTTATTAGCTGTGTAATATTATATGGACTTTACAGTTTGAGTGTAAGTGTGTTGAACTGAAAAATTTGAATGCTTGCCTGGTATAAGTCAAACCTTGCATCTCCCTCAGTATTGAGTGGACTGGAAGATTTGTTTTTGGTTCATAACTCATACAGGTTTTAAAGAATTGAAAGCAATGTCATAAAGATTAGTGTATTCCTGAAAATTAATTTTATTTGACTCTTTTTGTGTGAGTATAATCATGGCCTAATTTCCCTAAGCTTATTTGATTCTCTTGAAATCCAAGACCCCTCTTACTCATGCTTTTTATTTTATGCAATATTAAATGCAAAATTTGTGGCTCCATTAAAACACTTTGATACGCATGACTTGTTATTTAAATCAACTCAGTCTTCATTGCTTTCCAGAAGGAACTGAGCCTTCCACGCAGAGGAAATATGTCAGTAGGCTTCTTTCTCTAATATAATGTTTTGTCACTGTGATTTATTTTGTGATTTCATGCATTCAATTCTACATGACAAGTAATAGGCTACATGGCAATTGTAGTATTTGTGTTGTGTTAATATATATTTTTAAAAGTCTGCAATGAAAAATTAATATTAATTTAAAAAATAAGCATCCAATGCAAATGAAATTCACATTTGCATAACAGTAACTACACAAACAGGTTATATCAAAAACTTTACAGTGAAGTTTATATTTAAATATTAATATTCTATTACTATATGTTATTTAAAGTACATAAAGCAAGCATTTTTAAGTTTTAAGCATTATAAGAAATAATTTGTCAGAAAAAAATATAGCAGGACGTGAGTCATTTACTTATATCATGTCTGCAATATGTTACTTTTTACATTTTCAGTATTTTTGGTAATAAGAAATGTATCGGTAGGCCTATTAATTCGATTATTTAATAATGTATTTAGACTATTAATATTTACATGCATGCATATGCAGTATTCATTGGCATCGAGGCATTAATTAATTTATAATGTTACAGTGACGCTCTTATGAAAATTAGTCATAAGAGGAGTTTTTTAAGTAAGTTTTGGACATTCTCCTCAACACTAATCTATTACACGCGCTTACCAGCATGGGACACTCTTTGCATGCTAAGTTAAAGGAGGCGGGTTTAGTTACCCGACACAGTGACGTTCAAACCCCACCATGACCCCTTCTTTCAGTCAGACTCTTATGACAACTTCCTCCACTCCGCGCACCCGCTTTTCTTTTATTGCTGCCTCAAACTTATAATCGTTACATTTGTGTCGCTATACCTTTAAACCCGGGAGCAGCATCCGTTTAGCGGTGACAGGGCTTGAGTATAACCAGACGATGGCATTTTCCAAACCAATGTGGCAATGTGTCACTTTTGAGAAAATAACACGATGATGGCATCGCGCTGCTGTACTTAAGGCGCTTTCTGTCTACTCCCCCGTAACGTTACTGGACGCGATGGAGTCTGTGTCGACACGGAGTTCGCCTGGGAATCACGTTAGACTTCAGTGCTTTTACTCGTCGCAGTGCTGCGGTGTATCTTCCAGGAGGGTTTGCTAACCGCGGGACAACGAAGACGAGCACACCGACACCATGTCTGATCGGAATTACTGGACGGTGTGTCCGAGTTATAAAAGTCAGTTCGTTTCTGGAGGTTTAGTCAAACGGCCCAAGAGGTAACGACGAGTTTAAGCATGTTACTGTATGTTTCCGTTGTGACTGATTATTAATCGTCAAGGTTGGTCCGCCAAACTTGCTCTAACTTGGAAAATCCCACGAGAAATGTGCTTGATAAACATGATCAGTCTTTTAAAATCGCATGTAACTACTATGATGGTTGAAAAGATCTGCTTTAACGTTGTGGACCGCGTACACGCTGTTTTTCCACCCTGCCCGTTTTTGTTTCCGATAGTAAACGTGGCCCATGTACTGAGCGTTTGCTGCTCATTGTCCTGTTGGCGGTGGACGATCATATTCTGTCGTCTAGTCTTCATATAATGTTTATATACCGTCTGTATGAATGATCTGTGGTGACTCTGTCGTTTTATTTTTTGTCAACAAAGTATAGTTAGTGTACTGAACGGTAGGTTTTTAATAGAAGCTGAACTAAATTTATTAAAAGTAAAAATGTAATATAAAGCATGTAAATGTTGAACAGTGCAAATATTTGCTAATTAAAATGTTTTACGTATTAAGAAATAAACAGTGCTTTGATGAATGTATGTATATATCTCATTAAAGTGATGAATGCTCACGTAAGATAAGAAAAATGGTGTTATTCTGCTTGAAGAGGGTCGCCCCTTCATGGGTGCAGCCATGTTGATGTCACATGACCAGACTTGTTATTTATTTGAGTGGGTAACTGCTTATTCTAATAGCATGTTTACCACTTAAAACTACCATTGACGACCTGTAGCTCCCATACGCCATAACTTGAATGTGGTCGTCGCATTGCTGTCTTTGCAGGGCCAGAAAGCGCTCAGATTTCATTGAAAATATCTTAATTCGTTTTCTGAAGATGGAGTACATAAAGGCTGAAAGGTGTCAATATAAAGCCCAAATCCACTGGTACTATGTAACTACTGGGATGAATAAGAGCCAGCAAAATGAAACCACACTGAGTTTGCCTTTGAATTGAAAGTCTTTTATATTCTACAATATAATAAATGTACACAGGCCTGACATTCAGTCAATGTCGATTCACTTAGACCAGGTGCAATGAAATGTTTTTGTAAACTCAAATTGTGTTCCAGTACAAAAGACGTTAACAGACTATCCCTTCATAATGAGGAGAGTTGTGTATTTTTGCCTTTAACAAGAACAAACATTTTCTTTCCACAGTAACCGGAACAAGAGGAAGAGTTTGGCTCCTTCACCTACTCTATCAAGACCGCTCTCACCCCTTCCTTTGCCAACTGGTATCTATAATTAGGCTACTTATTTTTGCTTCTCTCTCAATTATGATAATGATGTTTGATTTACACTGTGCTTGATGATAAATACAGGGTAGCATAACATGCTTGCGCATCCAGCCCACTGTTGGAATATGCCAATGCCAGTAACACTTTGTCAACAAAGCCTTGCAAATGAGTGCCAGGCAATACAGAACCTCTTGGGCATCCATTAACTCAAAACAACCATAATGTGCACATTGATCATAGAAGGTGTGTTTCTTACAGGCAGCAGTCCGCTGGACAGTCCCAGAAATGTCTCCAGCAGTCCTTCAGTCAATTTTCCATTCATACGTAGGTAAGAGCTGAGCAGAATGGACGGCGCACTACAAACATGTCCAAATGTATTCGCATTAGCCATTTGTCTTGTATCTTATATCTGCCCTTTTATAATGGCAGTATAAAAGCAAGGAGTGAGTGGAAAGGTTTCTAGCTGGCCAATAAGATTCCGCGTTCGCTGCAGCTGCCCTCAAGGCTGTACCGTGGATGGGAAGCTTGGCATTTGTCCCAGCAATTATAGTGAAGTCAGCGTGTAGCCTCATTACTTCACGCAGCCATGATTATGTACTGAGGCTCCATCCGCTTTTATTAATGCTTGCTTGAAATGATGGGACCCTACCAGCCTCCTTGTACAGCTCAATGAAGATTGAATGAGTTGGTTGTGTATTTAATGTGCCATCAAAGCGTGCATGCATGTATTTGTGGATAAATGATACGACTGGGTAGAGGTCATATAAGTTCTTGAAGGAAGTGTAGTTTGTTCAAGTTTTGATATTTTATTGTAATATTCTATTAGTCTAGCTACTAGTGTATTTAAAATGGCATTTTTAATGTTGCTGACAAACTTGTAAATCGGTGTAGTATAAAGGCTATTGTCAGTAAGATTTCTTTTGTTTTTGAAAGAAATTGATGCTTTTATATAGCATGAATGTATGTATTCATTTGATGACAGTAAAGACATTGTATAATGTAATAAAAAGAAATAAATGTATCACAGTTTCCACAAAAATATTAAGCACCGCAATATATAACATTGATAAGAAAAGCAAAGTTTCTCGAGCAGAAAATCAGTATATTAGATAAAATTCTCAATGATCATGTGACACTAAGACTATATTAATGGCTGCTGAAAGTTTCAGCTTTTCACAGAGAATTTGAAGATATGTTACAATAGAGAGCGTTTATTTTAAATTGTGCTATTTCAAAGTCTTTAAAGCAACCATTTTTGATGAAATGAATGCAGTCTTGGTGAGCATAAGGCACGTCTTTAAAAAAAAAAAAAAAAAAATTTGTGACCCCAAACTTATGTATATGAAGAATTTTGTGTATGTTTATGAATTTAATGAATGTGACTGATTGAAGGTTTTTTTTTTATTGTTGTTGTTCAGTTATTAAAACAACCAGTACTTCAATAGTTTGTATAACTATTATATCTGAATGGGTAATTCTTACCATTATGTTTTCTTGTATCTCTGTCCTATTTTAGACCAGACACGCGAAGGTGGTCTGTGGCGTCTGTCTCCTCTGGATATGGAACCAATCCACCCAGTTCTGCCGTTTCAGTGAGTGGGCCCCTCTCAACTCTTCTGAAAAGACCCTCTTTGTTTTTCTTTTCTTGAGCCATCAGTTCAGTTCATCTGCAGTGTTTTTCTTTATGTAATCAAACAATGCACAGAGCAGATGTGTTTAAATCATTGTATATTAAATCTGTAGATCATTTGATTTTGCTTTTGGGGGTGCACTTTAGCTGCAGTACTAGTGCAGCTAGTTGAAAAAGACTAACAAGTACACAGCATGCTAGATTTCTTTATTGATATTGATGCACTTTACAGTGTTAACGTAGTCTATTAAAATATGAATTGTGGAAAAGATGCTGATTTCCATTCCTTGGAAATAATGGGGAACTTTGAAAATGAATATACCTTTTTTCCATCATAGGTTCTGTTCTAAAGTATAATTGGTTAGATATCGCTTTTTATAAAATTGCACTAAAATCGTAATTGGTAACCTTTAAACTCTCTTAAATATATTTATTCATTTTATTTATGTAATTCGAACTGATCATAGCCTGTCCTTGCCATGAAAATAGCATTTGGTCAGTGTCATTTGTTATTGAACTTTTTAGTTATTTGACTACAGGGTTGACCATTGTGGGTAATTCTCAGTGGTGGAAATCAATTAATTTCATTGATTTATTTTCAAGGAAATTGTACAAAAAATAGCTCCTTTCTCTGTTTTGAAATGATATATGGCCGTTCATGGCTCATGCGATGAGGTCAGCCTTGTTTAACAATGTGCTATTGAGCTAGTGTCAGTGAAGACTTTATTCAGAGGGAAGCTGTGAAGCTTCTCTGGTTTCCTCCTTCCAGCACTGGCCCTGTCATGTGCTCTCATTCTTCTTTCCCGAGATTAAATTACCATCTATACCACAGACAACTGCAAGCCAGAATGGAAAGCGTCCCGTCCTGTAGTTGTCTTGCGTAATTGCACACACTAATAAGCAGCTTTAGAGTGTCAGATGTTCACCACTTGTGTTTCATGCAATCTAAGCATACGCTCCCCGCCTTGCTATGCAGATTTCTCTATATTCGTTGCTGAACAACTGTTACATTTTTACACATCCATAATGTTAGGGTGACACAACAGGCACACGTAAATGTGATTTGTTGTCTGAATCTGGCTGTGTTTCTGTCTCTCTCGCTTTTTCTTCTGCATTAGTCTTCCTCCTCCTCACAGGAGCTCCTGCACCAGCTGCCCTCCCAGCCCACCCCAGATGACCTCCATCGCCTCTTCAAGCATTTCAGGAGTTCAGAGAGTGTGGCAGATGAGGATGGACAGCCCTCACCTTTCCGTCCTCGCTCGAGGAGCCTTAGGTCTCTCTTTGTTGTATAAAAAATAAGAGCAGCTAATATGTGAAATGCAGCGTTTTCATTGAGATTCAAATTTTATTAGCTGGTGCAATGTGTTTGCTGGCATAGAAAATTTGAAATCATCTTGTAACTTTTAATTTCTCTGATACAACTGAATAAGGACGAAAGATTAGTTTAGCATGTACGTGCCAGGGTATTACTCACTTACAGTTAGGGGAAAAGGTTTGCTAAAAGGTTTGCTAAAACCGTATTTTAATTAGCTAATGCTTAACAATCCGCTCTGCTTGACACATTTGGCATGGCTAATCTATACAGATTTAATGTTTCAAAGAATGATTAATTTCTCTGGCAAACTGGTAAGAAAAAAAAAAAAGACCCCAAAAAATACTACTACTAAAGTAAATTTACTAAAGTAGACATGCCTTTTACTTGCCTTTTATGCCTTTCAAAACCTGCATCACTCCATTTCTAAATATATAGGGGATGTTTTGGACGACTTTGGAAGATTCTTTTAATATAATTACAAAGAAAGGGGATTGAAGCTTCAAAAAGTAGGCAAAAATGTTATCAATTTTGCTCATTTTCCTCACACAAAGTTATCATAAGATCTCTGGATCTTATATATGCACAACAGTATTTAAATTAAAATATATTTAAATATAAAGACAGCATTTATAATCTTATATATATATATATATAAGTTTAAAAAAAAGTATATATAAATAAAATATAACTGCTAGTGCAACTAATCGCATCCAAAATAAGTATTTATTTTAATTTTGTATTTATTTACATAGTGTGCGTGTATTGTGTATATTTATGTATATACAAATACACACACATACAGCATATATTTAGAAAATGTTTACAGATGTTTACATGTATATATTTGTATTCTGTATATTATATAGAAATATATTTAATTTATAAACACATTTTCCGTAAATATGTACATGCATGTGTGTGTATTTGCATATACATATATAATATGTGTGTGTAAACAAAAATTTATCACGATTAATTGTTTGACAGTGCTATTAACAACACTGTTGCACAAGTCATACTGAGAAACTTTTTAATTGATTGTTGACTACTGTATAATGAAATAAGTACATAATTTTATTGTTAATAAACTATTGCTTTTAATGTCATTTGTTTGTGTAAAATTGTAAAAGTAGATGTGATCAATTTTATTGTAACTAAAGTACTGTTTTGTTTTGTAGCCCTGGGAGGACATGTGGCTCTTTTGATAACGAGATTGTGATGATGAATCATGTCTACAAAGAACGGTTTCCAAAGGTAATCGAGCTCTGACATTTAAATTTTGTTTTTCTTCATGGACATGGACGCCACGTCATGTCATCACATGTTGTTTACTTTGGTTAAATTGTGGCTGTGGGAAAGTTGATGACCTGGTTGGTCCAAACAAAACAAACGACAATTGTCACCTACGCAGTTTCACCACGTTTTATCACTCTTGCAGGCTACGGCTCAGATGGAGGGGCGTTTGCTGGCAGTGATTGCAGACTACTCCCCAGACAGCGCTCCTCCTCTTGCTGATGGAGTGCTGGGCTTCATTCAACACCAGCTGGTCGAGCTCGTCCGAGATTGTCTGGAGAAGTCCAAAAAGGGGCTCATCACATCCTGCTACTTTGTGGAACTTCAGGAGAAATTAGAAAATTTCCTGCACGAGGTAGAAACATACCTGTAACGAAGTGAAAAATGTGTTGTCTTGACATTTGGATCTCTTAAAAAAGGTTGGTTTGTATAGATCTAGTTTGCAATGCCACAAAAGAATGACTCAATGCTAAAAATCACTGTTCATGAATAATTTAGGTTCAGTACTAAGAATAATTACTGTACACCATCATTCAAATCTTTGCTGATGGCTATATTTATATATTTATTTTAAAAAATGTGTATTTTATGCAGCAAGAATGCATTACATTAAAAACATTTATAATGTAACAAAAAA
>JAUMHE010000043.1:8870404-8903679 GCA_032359235.1 Enteromius mattozi
ACAGCATCACCAAACTGTTGGCTTGTGCCTAAACCGTTCAGAAACTGAATACCAAACACTAATACTGAAACAATAACGGGACAAGATTTGATGGGTGAACGCGGATGCGGGGGTGGTAAGGTCCTCATGTTAGTGCGGGTTGCGGGAGAATATAATTATTCGTGGGACTCCCGCAAAATGGAATTATCTTAAAATTAATTTAATACAAACAAATGTTATTTATCTACTGCACAAAAGCAACAAGAACGAATAAAGTAAAAACAATTTACAGGCGCAAGTTCGGAAGCTAACTCTCGCGTGGTTCATGACTATAGAGATGGAAGCTAAGTTGTACTTGTTCTTCTACATTGCTGAAGGAAAAAAAGGCTAACGCACGTTCTGAAGCAGTATTGGGCCAAATGCTTTTCTGTTTGACCACTTGAGAAATCAACGTTTATTATTATTTTGTTTCATTGCAAATTCTAACTGTATTTCTATGTTCTGAAAAGCTCCTCGATCGTGTCCATGTTCATTATTCCATTTAATTAAACTCAAATAAAACGAAACATATTTGTTTATTCTCAATTTATTTTTTATTTATATTCAAAAGGGAAGGAAGTGAAACAAATAATAGAGTAGCGGGAAGAAGCGGTGAAAATAAAACTATTTATATGTTTGCCTGCGGGCTTTTGTGGGCGGGAGCGGGACAAAACTTGAATACTGCGGGTGGGAGTGGGAGAAAATAATATATGAAGTATTCAAATTTTATAACAATTTTTAGCGGAAAAGTTAGCTAAACAGTTTGATCTTCACATATTTGAAATTAAAAAGTTGTTGAACTCATCAAGACACTAACAGTAGAACGCACTTCAGGACTAGAGTTGAGGAGCTCTGGCATACAACAAAGAAATTTGTTGTTATTTTCTGTGTATTTCAGTTGCTTTTGAATGGATGCCTATGGGAGTCAAATTGACCCACGAACATCACAAACGTATAAAAATTTTTTTATGCATATTTCACAACACATCAGCGAGTTGAAACTTTGCATGCATGTTCATGACCCTAAATGAGGAAAAGTCACAAAATTTCAAGAAAAAAAAACGTATTTCAAAATTTTTGGCTTACAAAGTATTTATTTGTATTGAAATGACTGCGAAAATGCTACTATTTTTGGCTTCATAGGATAGAAAACACCTAAAATAACAAAATATAACCAAGATATGTTAATACTTTGGTTCTGTAGAGTGGCCTTAGAACATAAAAGTAGGCGGGTCAAATTGACCTGCTGACAGTATGAACGGAACTATTTTTTTTTTTTTGGACATTTAAAAACATATCAGCGAGTTGAAACTTTGCATGCATGTTCTTGACCCTAAATGAGGAAAAGTCACAAACTTTCAAGAAAAAAAACATAGGTTTATTAGTATTTCAAAAAGATTGAAAAAATAAATGATAGCTTATTTTTACCATTTTTGCCTGACAAAATATTTTTTTGTACTGAAATGACTGGGAAAATGCTACGTTTTTTGCTCCACAGGATAGTAAAAGACTAAAATAACGAGATATAACCAAGATATGTTGTTATTTTGGGTCTTTAGAGTAGCCTTAGAATATAAAAATATGCGGGTCAAATTGACCCTTGAACAGTACGAATGTAACTATTTTTGATCATGATTTTTGAAAAATGTAAAAACTGAGTTTTCTATTTTCTTCAGTACGAGAAAAGGACAGTTCACTTTGCAAGTGTTTGTGCTTGGTTAAATGCCCCTTAAATGACAATTATTTTAATTCAGAAATGTAAAAAAAAAGAAGAAAATTAGAAGATATGTTTTAAAGTCATTGGTTATAAATGGCATTTACAACATATTACTGAATAAATTAATAGATTTGGGCAAAAACAACAGTCACGGTGTCACCTATGGATATGATATACAAAAACTAATTCTGTCCATTGTTTAAATATATTGCAAACAGAGACATTTGATAAATTATAATCATGCATGATAGTAATTACAGTGTCGGTGCGTGTAAAACAGCCTTTTAAATTTGTATTCAGGAGTAAATGATCTTTGACAACGAAATCTCAAAATAAAACAAGCTTAATTTTGTTCTTTTATTTTGCTTTACAAGTAACCTAACCCTTTCCCGTTTTGTTTAGTAACCATGGTAAGTTCACAGGAAAAAACTCTTTAAAATCTTATTTCAAGAATTAAGTTAAGGAAGTTTCTGTAATGCATCTCTAGGAAAGGAAAGATAAAACACGGATTAGGGGTAGAACGTGGATTGACGTCCTTGTCGTGGTAAATCTGCGAGATGAGGAAAGATTGAGGGTGGAAGAGGCAGGCTTCATGTCCGTAAGAGGGAAAAGCCAGCAAAGTTCCATGTTTAACGTGCAGTGGAAAAGTGGAATGTGCTGACATGGCACTTCGTCTGAACTCCAAAATTAATAATCAGACGTGGTTTAGCCTTGCACTGCCAGGAGGCGAAGGCAGCCAAGCTCTGGCCTCTTTGTGGTGGGCCTGAAAAGGAGGGTCTGGCACACAGCCAGTGGGGTTTTGCTTGTTCAGGACTTTTGATTAAATCGTTTATTGTGCTCCACTCACGCAAAGGGGCCAAGGCAGCTCTTGCTCCAGAAGGGGTAGAATAAGACAGGAGGAAACGTTGGGGGGTTTTTTCACCGCTAAAAACCTTTTGTATGATAAAGACTTTCTTTTTCCATTTTTGTTTTCCCGTGCAGCTCCATCTGTTTAGTTTTTATTTCTGTTTCATTATCTTTTACTGTTTTTTTTTTTTGTAATGCATTCTAACGACTGCTTAGTTATTTTGGTTAGTTTTTGAGTTTAATTGTCTTTGTGTGAATGCAAGAGGTCATCAAGGGGTTTTAGGACATGGAAGGAAGGAAGCAAAGTATAAAAACTGTCATAAAAAAAAAACCCACATGCAATTATACATCCCGAAGCCATTGCTCTCCTGAGACAGAAGAGAAAGTGGGAGACGTGGCCTGCGTCTAGTTCAGCACTTTCTCTGAGGTGCAAAAATACCCTGATTTTATAGAAGAGCCTTCTCCTTATATCACATCAACAGCCTTCTCCGCTAGACAGTTGCTGCTTTTGGCAGCTTTAGTATTCCACGAAGGACTGCACATTTAGCGCTATATTTAAAAAAGGTAACAGGCAAGTCAAAGTCAAATTTAAAACATTGGCCTCGGGACAGTGAGTCACAACAGTAGGTAGAAAAGGCTGCAATCTTGCAAACCACAATTCAGAAATGAGAATGAAGAGTGCCAGAGTAAATGCTGGTGTTAAAAAACATTTTACTTCAGGATTCGGATTTTACCATTTTATAAGGCGCTCATTTTATTTGGAAAAAAAGTAATCTTATGGTATCTAATGTAATCCTAATTTTATTTGAAATAAATGAAAACTTATATTCAGCTAGGATGTGTTAAATTGATAAGAAGTGATGGCAAAGATTTATATTGTTAGAAAAGATTTATATTTTTAATAAATGCTGTTTTTTATAACTTTTTATTCATCAAAGAATCATGAAAAAAAGTTTTCAAAATGCAGTTTTCAAAAAAAAATATTTGCCATCACAACATTGATAATTCTAATCATAAATCAGCATATTAGAATTATTTCTGAAGGATCATGTGACACTTTAGACTGGAGATGGAAATTCAGCTTTACATCACAAAAATAATATTTTGAAGTATATTAAAATAGATACCCATTAATTTAAGTGGTAAAAATATTTCACAATATTATTTTCTTTCTGTATATTTGATCAAATAAATGCAGCCTTGATGAACATAAAAAACATCTTTAAAAAATATGACAAATCTTACTGTTTCCAAACGTTTGACTGGAAGTGTATATATAAATGCTCAAACATGCATGTATATATTTAAGACAAATATGTTATATTTGTGTATTAAACATACTTGTGTATAATATAAATTCTGTGAATATATACATGTAAATGCTTGTGCATTTATTTCAAAATATATACTGTATGAGTGTGTTTTTATGTTTATATGCACAGGTTGTGCAGCCAAAAAGTGAGAAGTAAACACAAAACAGGAAATGATATCAGAAAGAGGACCTCTGCAGACTCTGTGTTAAAAAAAAAAATTAGATCATTTGAGCTTTTTAGCTCTAAGTAAAAGTTACAAGGTGTAAAATGTCATGTGCTATCACTCCCCAAAGCCTTTTTTTCACGGCTTATAAAGTCTTTTTACATTCAAAATATATTAAAAAATGTAAATGTTAATTATTATAAATAAAGTACGTAAATTAACGTTCAAGTTGTAGGTAAATGTTTCCACTTTTGACTTTGGTTGAAAATAAGGAAATTTGCTCTTGGTTTAAAAGGGTTTTCCTTCCTTTATCTTGGACACTTTTATTTGTATGAAATGTTCAGAGGATGGTATATTCACATAATCGTTATAAGCAGAAGTTTGAGGTCTTTTTTTCCCCTCTGCTGTTTCAGTTGCTCCAGTCCTGGACTTGACCAAACAGTTCACACACCCGGAAACTGCTCCTCCTAATCTTATTAAGTTGGTCGAAGCAATTGAGCGGACAGGTAATACCTTTGTGTTGTTGAATGTCATGTAAAGGGCTTTATTGTTTGTGGTTTGTTCGTTAGAGAACCTGACACATGATACAGAGTGAGCAGGAATCCCTGCAGAGCGCCTCCAGCCACAAGAAAGAGCGAAAATAGAAAAACAACATTGCATTTCTACTTCTTTTAATAGATTTTTATTTTTTAATAGATATTTCCACATTGAAGGTAATAAATGAAATGTGCGAAATGTTTCTTATTACACCATATGGCAGTTATAAACATCCAGATTTCCTCTTTCGCTGTGAGTCGTCTCTCTCTTTCTCCCCTGAGTGAGAGACTGAGCGGCGCTCGGACCGTCTGGCTTGACTGAAGCCGTCTTCTCACTTCTTCACAGATTAAAGCAGAGCTCAGGGATTCAGCTGGGCTGTTTTCCCAGTTCTCCCGATAGCGTGACTGGATATATTTATATCTCTGGGCTTTTACATTTAATGTTTAGATGTAACTGCTCCTCTAATCCAAGCTGGCATGGAAGATCTATTTTTGAGAGATGAGCTAACGCCTCGATTTTCTGCTAGGTCTGGACTCTAGGACACTATACAGGACATCCACTGCTTCAGCCTCTGACAGACAGAGCCTCGCTGGTGAGTTTAATCGCGCTTCTCATCCTTAGGTATGCACTTCTTGTGCAGGAGAAGATGGTCAGAGTTATTCAGTTTCAGGGCTTAAGGATTTTGGTTGCTTTTAATGTTTTGTCTTCTTAATATCTGTAAGTCTTGCTGTTCTGCTCATTTGTGATCCTGGGCTACAAAACCAATCATAAGTAGCATGTTATATTTGTAGCAATAGCCAACAATACACTGTATCGGTCAAAATTATTGATTATCCAAAATTCATTAGGATATTATAGTATATTAAGTAAAGATCATGTTCCATGAAGATATTTTGTAAATGTTCGTAATATGCATTGCTAAAAATTCATTTGGACAACTTTCTCAATATTTAAATTTGGGTTTTTTTTTGCACCCTCAGATTCTAGACATTCAAATTGATGTATGTCAGCCCAATGTTGTCCTATCTTTACAAATCATACATCAATTAAATAAAAGCTTATTTATTCAGCTTTGATGTATAAAGAGGATTTAAAAATGTCAATTTCAAAAAAGTGACGCTTATGACTGGTTTTGTGGTCCAGGGTCACATTTTAGATATCAGCATCAATATCAGCTTGTGTACAGTGTTTAGAAATTTATAAATGTCTTTATAAAAAGTATATATTTTAATGCAAGGAGTTTTTTTCATAAAACAAAATATAATTATTATTGTAATTATTATTATATCTGTCTATAAACTATATAGTAATGAAAACATTTTACTGAATAAATATTTTATATTTTTATAAATATTCTTATATTTCTTGGATCATAATAAATAAAAGTATTATTTTTTAATTATTCTAAACAGTAAATAAGTATGTATCTATCTATCTATCTATCTATCTACAGTTTTATGCAAAAGTTTGGGCACCCCTTGCAGAATCTGTGAAAAATTGTAACAAAATAAGAGAGATTATACAAAATGGCTGTTTTTTTTGTTTTTTTAATTTAGTACTGTCCTGAGTAAGATGTTTTACACAAAAGATGTTTATAGTCCACAAGACAAAAATAAATAGCAAGAATTATTAAAATAACCCCCCTAAAAAGTTTGGGAACCTTTTTTCTCTTAATACTGTGTGTGGTTACCTGGTTGATCTATGACTGTTTTTTTTTTTTTATTGTGATGGTTGTTCATGAGTTTGTTCTGAACAGTTAAACTGCTCTTCAAAAAAATGTTCCATGTCCTGCAGATTCTTCAGTTTTCCAGCATCTTTTGCATATTTGAATCCTTTCTAACAGTGACTGTATGATTTTGAGATCTATCTTTTCACACTGAGGACAGTTTAGGGACTCAACACAACTACTAAAAAAAAGGTTCAAACATTCACAGATGCTCCAGAAGAAAGCAAGATGCATTAAGAGGTTGAATATGTTCAAAGTTTTCTTATGTTGTTGAAATTTCCCCATATAGTCCTGCCTTTTGGAAGCAACAGAAGACAAATTAAGTACAATTTACCTTGCTCTGCAAATTCTCTTAATGCATCTTGTTTCCTTCTGAAGCATCTGTGAATGTTTGAACCTTTTTAAATAGTTGTTTGAGTCCCTAAACTGTCCTCAGTGTGAAAAGATGGATCCCAAATTCATACAGTCACTGCTGGAAAGGGTTCAAATATGTAAAGGATGCTGGAAAACTGAAGAATCTAGAGGACCTGGAGGATTTTTCTGAAGAGCAGTGCTAAGTTTAACTGTTCAGAACAAATCTATCTATAGTTTATGTAATCATTTACATATAAACAATATTTTAAAGCATTCCTTCCAGGTTTAAATTGTATTATCCAAGTCTCAGATTTTTGGGTTTTGCTATTTACCTTTAAAAAAAAAAAAGGTACAAAGTAAACTGTTGTTAAGGGTTGGATAATGTTTACCAGTTTTGCTGTTCGGTTACCATTAGTTCCGACCTATTTCTGTAACTCTGTTTGAAAGGGATATATGGGATTAGATCTAACATGTATCTTGCTGCGACTGGTCATTTATAAAGTGTGCATCATGATGAGGCCGGTCTTTTGTCACTGTGCAGAGCTGCAGGAGTTGGACGTGGGACAGTGGGACATTCATGCCCTCTCGGAGGCACTCATTTGGTACCTGCAGGAACTTCCTGCCCCCATCATCCCTCCCTGTGTTTATACAGACCTTCAGGCAGCAGTGCAGCTAGAATCAGGTATGTGCCACTTTTCGCTCATCCGTGAGGCCGAAAGAGCACAGTGTAAAGAAAGTAACAGAACTCAGCAAGCAAACAGCTCTGAGTGTCTGCCGTGTCTGAAGACCCAGGGGTTCACGCTTATGTCACTCACGAACAGACGTCCCTTTGGGGAGGAGACGGGGGCAGCTGCTGCAGGTGCTGGAGAAGCCTGAGATCCCGCTGCAAAACCTCCGGACGCTGCATTATTTGCTCAGACACCTGGAGAAGGTCTGCCAGCGCGCCGAGCACAACGGCCTCGACATTCACACCCTCGGCCAAATCTTTGGCCCTCTGCTGATCAGGGGCCCTGTGAGCGGGTGAGCTCTTTTCTTGCATTTCCATTGGCTGGAAATCTGTTGCTGAGAAATATACATCTTCATTTCTATGTGTTTGATTTAAAGGTCAGAGGAAGATGAGGGCTTTCCTGCGGTTGCAGTTGAGAGACTTCTTTTGGAGAGAATTTGGGAACAAGAGCCGACTCCTCCCGGTGAGACACATGTGTCATTTTTGCCACTGTGTACATAAGCTATGCTTAGTTTTATTCACAGATTAAACTGTTGTTTCACCCTTGTGAGAGAAATACAGAAATGCAGCGCTATGTTTTCATCTATAAAGTATTTCCGGAGTTAATCATTGGTTTTAGAGACAAAGCTAATGATTAAGGTATTTTCTGGAACATATTTACTTTATTATTTACTAAGCTGACAATGTTTTTTTTTCACTCACTGTTAGTAACGTCTGTAATCCTAAAGAGAAACATTTTCATCTAAATAAATTTGTATAATGCTTTTCACAGTAAATATTGTTTGTCGAAGTTAAAAGCAAATGTGGTCAGGCCTTGGTTATACTTCAGTAAACAATTTTATTTTCATTTTTCCTTGTTTACATAGCTGCATATTTTAAACATTTATTTATTTTGCAGCACTGTCCGCTTTCATTATTAAGTGTATTTACAGTAAACATGCTAAGGAATATGTTAAATTATCGTAATCAACAACATATCACAGATGCAGATGAAAAAACCTAGAATATTCAGCTATGAAATTGTGCATGTTTGTAAACTATAAGTAAAAAGTGTGAGGTTAGTAAGAGTTTTTTGTTGTTTTTTTTATAATTAATACATAAAAACATACAATGATTCATCATTAAATTAATCAGAAATGACCAAATATGTTACAAAATATTTGTAATATTACAAAAGATGTATGTTTCTTCAAATAATCCTAAACAAAAGATAATTAGATGTTTCTTAAGAAACAAATAAGCATATTGAGATTTGATACAAAAGAAGTAATTGCTGCTTGAAATGTAGTAAAAACATATATTGTAAATATAATAAAACAGTTTAAAACTGTCACAATATTAATAAATATAAATGCATAAAAGATTAATGCAATAAAAAAATCAGAAAAGCTTAATCTTCCCTGTAGTGAAGAAAACTCTATTACAGAAGAAAAAACCTCACCTCATTGTTTAATATTTAGGCTCGTATCCGATCACCATTACGCCCTTGAGCAAGACAGGTGGCTCCTGAGACTGTGCCTGTAACAAAACCTTGCACCTTTCCATGTTGACGATGTATGAAATTCTTTAAAGCAAATATTAGCCCCAGTCATGTAGGGATAAATAAAAATGTATTTATTTTAATCATAAATATTTGTATCTTATTTGCTTTGTTTATCCAGCTCTCCCTCCTAAACCGCCCAAAGTCAAAGTCATGGCCTCATCTGTGACCAATGGAAACAACAGCTTACTGAACGAAGCTGAATGGTACTGGGGAGACATTTCCAGGTAAATCACTGACATAATTACCTATACGGCTGTAATCAAGATAATCACACATTTCTGTATGTAATTCATCTCTGTTTGGTACACATGGTTTTAGAGAGGAGGTGAATGAGAAGATGAGAGACACTCCTGATGGTACGTTCCTGGTGCGGGACGCTTCAAGCAAAGTGCAGGGAGAGTATACCTTGACCCTCAGGTGAGCGCCTCCTCAGACCAAACAGTGGTTCTTGTCATGAGACGAATGCTTTGCGTAGGTGTGCTGGTGTATCATTTGTTTGATATGCATCATTACCAAGGGGAATTTCTAACAGAGACAAGACATGATCAAAACCTTGTGATGTTTATTCCAGGAAAGGAGGCAATAACAAGCTGATCAAGATTTTTCACCGCGGGGGGAAGTATGGTTTCTCAGAGCCTCTTACTTTCCTCTCTGTGGTGGAGCTCATCAACCACTACCGGCATGAGTCACTGGCCCAGTACAACGCCAAGCTGGACAGTCGCCTGCTCTTCCCCGTGTCTAAATATCAGCAGGTGCAATGCCTACACAATGATCTTCACGATACTCAAACTGATGCCGTCTTTTCCCTGCAGTGGTAGTTTGTGAAAAAAAAAGAAATATTTTTCTTTATTTCCTCGCACTCATGACATAGCAAGCCGATAAAATTTTGACATGGAACTTTTTCATACAGGGGTGATCATAACAGACTTTTAATGCCCCCAGAAAACTAAATCATTAAATGTTATGCAAATAAACTTGAATTTAATTCAATTTAAAATGTCTTTCAAATGATTCTGCATCCATTTCTCATTCTAGCTGTTTCTTATCCCAATTATGTGTTTTATGTAAATTCCTCTTAAAGGGATAGTTCACCTGAGACAAAAAAATTATTTACTCACCCTCGGGTAAGATTACTTGGTACTCTGTGGTTTCCACCACAGGAACCATGATCTAAATAAAGTTTCGGTTTTAAAATTTCTCCCTCAGAAATTCCCTGCTCGTGAGGTAGTACTTTTCCAAAGGCCTGGAACTTTTAGGGGCGGGGCTTTTAACCAGGATGTTACGAAGCTACGAGAATAATTTTTGCACAAAATAAACAAGAACAACGACTTAAACTCGTCTTCACCATGCATGTGTATATCAATAGTCAGTTAAAAATATATAGGTAGTGGACAAATAAAAATTGGACTGTCTCATAACATGAGAAAAATGTATTTTCGTTCTTAGTTACAAATGAGTAAGTAATGAATAAGGCTTGTGAACACAGCTTGTTGTGCTCTGCAGGATCAGGTGGTGAAAGAAGACAGTATCGAGGCGGTCGGAGAGCAGCTGAAGGTTTATCACGAGCAGTATCAGGATAAGAGTCGTGAATATGATGTACTGTATGAAGAATACACACGCACATCACAAGTAGGCTGCATTTCATCTCTCCTTCAAATACATTGGGATCTAATTAACAGAGTCACTAACAGAGATGGTCTGTACGATCTCTCTCAGGAGCTCCAGATGAAACGAACAGCCATAGAGGCCTTTAATGAGACCATCAAGATCTTTGAGGAGCAGTGCGAGACCCAAGAGCGCCTCAGCAGAGAAAGCATTGAGAAGTTTCGCAGAGAAGGCAACGACAAGGAGATTGAGAGGTACTCGTTTTTTACTACTCATCGGAGCACTGTAATGATACAGGTGTGTCTCATAATTTCTTGGTGTTTTGGCTTATATGTAAGTGGGAAACTTTTTTACTGTCTATTCAGAATTCAGAGCAACTCTGAGAAGCTGAAATCCAGAGTGACAGAGATTCATGATAGCAAGAGTAAGTTGGAACTGGACTTAAAGCGACAAGCTACAGACAATCGAGAGATAGACAAGAGGATGAACAGCTTGAAACCAGACCTCATACAGCTGAGGAAGCTACGGGACCAATACCTTGTGTAAGAACACTTCCCATATATATAAACAATAATATTTCATATTTGAATGTGCCACCAATTAAAAGTTCTGTTTTAATGTTATTTATAGTATAGTTTATTTCTGTAATGGCAAAGCTGAATTTTTAGTGGCCATTATTTCAGTCTTCAGTGTTGATCTTTCAGAAATCATTCTAATATGCTAATTTGGTGAATAAGAAATAGTCGTGCTGCTTAATTCTTTCTTTCTTATTATCACTGTCATCATGCACAACAAAACTAAATTATGCACGGCACAACAACATTTCGTTGGAGCTCTCGGTTGCAAAATAGGTCATAAAATAGACATAGAAACAACATTAAAGACAGCAGCATATTGATTGAAATGGAAGTTGTGTTATAAAGTACAGCATAAGCATGAAGATAAATCAACAACATATTGGAAAAGGTGAATGCTATACTGTAAAGTGCAGCACAGTGCATGTCCCAGGCTTTAGGTATGTGTGTGCAATATTTTTGTAGAAACCATAATGCATTTTTCAGGTTTCTGTGATAAGACGTTCAATAGAAAAATATTTATTTGAAAGTACAAGAAAGCCATTTATAATGTTACAAAACATTGGATCTATTTAATGCATCCTTGGTGACTAAAAATTTGACCCCCAGTTTTGTTTGAATGATTATTGAAAAGACCTAGCTTGTACAAGTTACTTGTTTGTGAATTGGACAATGGTAGTCAAGTTTTCTCACTGTTAAGTATAGCCAAAGCTATATAATAACACATTGTTTTGCAGTATATAAGCTTTTCTGCAAACTCACAATGTAATTTCTTTTGTTGTGAAACTGTAGATTCAGCAGAGCGTAAATAACTCTGGTTATTTATTCACAGGTAACCATTGCTGATTTTAACAGCTCTGATATTGTCTTTGCAGATGGTTGACTCAGAAAGGTACTAAACAAAGGAAGATCAACGACTGGCTGGGTATAAAGAACGAATCAGAGGAGTAAGTTCTGTTCATCCTGTCTTGAGATACTGTAAGCAAAATACAACCTGAATTTCTATAAAGCCAGATACTCTCATTTCAACATCCTAGCACAGACTTCATCATGAAATTTATTCAACATTAGATTTGAACATGGACTGATTGAAAATCACAAGACTTGTGCAAAAAAGGTTTTTTACCACAAAACAGTGTTGAAATAGTCCAAAATAAAGATTTTGCATTGCATTTTATAGAGAAGAGTGGACGTATTTATTGTTTGTATGTTAAACTACTGTTTTTACCACAAAAATATACTAATTGGGTAATATATCTTACGGCACAATGCACAGTTATTAATAAAACAAAATCATGGTATTTTGTGAGGTACATCAAATATAGAAAAAAAAACAGTAATCATACCGTTTATGAACTTTCAGCTTCTATTCTCTGTTGGATGACGATGACGATCAAGCACATCACGACGAGTGCACCTGGTACGTTGGGGACATCAAGCGCACACATGCAGAGGATCTCCTGAGAGGCAAACGAGACGGCACCTTCCTCATCAGAGAGAGCCAGACCCAGAAGGGCTCCTTCGCCTGCTCTGTAGTGTGAGTTACTGAAGCACTTCCCTCTTCACCTCATCCAACATCACATTTGCTGCAGCCACAGTTTGCTTTTTATTCAGAACCAGTTCCTGTTTAATCATGGAGTAATGGAACCAAATGGCATTGATAATCATATAGCAAAACCTAATCTAGAATCTAGAGCATTTAGCATGACCGGTGTAATCTCACAACAAAACAAAAGATTCATGAATCGGTTTGGAAACCATACATCCGGGATCCAGTAGTCTGACTCTCAAAAAAAAGACTTGTGGCTTTTCTTTGTATTGTTGTTTAATTAGATTACATTTACACAGTCTCTGAAAAGACATTAAAGAGTATAAATGCACAAATAGTTTTAAATGTATTTCACGGTTTTCCCATGTCTTAAAGTCAGTTTGATCAAGTTGAAGGCCATAAAATAATAATAATCGTTAGAGGCTAAACATGGGGGTGGAAAAACAGGAATTACTATGTCTTTATTTTATCATTCAACTCAACTTGTGAAATGTGTAGCTCTCACATTAATTGAATTCAGTTAAAGTCAGAATGTGCATTCTACAATTCAGAAAAGTTCACAATAACTGATTACTGTGCATTTATGCCACGAGATTGTTTACTTCACAATGTTTATATTACAATATATTGTAGATGGTTGAACGAGGGCATATTTAATTCCCGTTATTTTTTTATTTATTAGGTATTAAACAGAAATAAGTAGTAAGGAGACATTCCAAAATAAGAGTCTCTTCGTATTTAGGCTTGTTTATAATTCAAATCTTTTGTCAGGATATTATTGGCAGTTGGCAATTATACACATTAAACTCCATCTGGCATCTGGGCCACCCCTTCACAGGAAGGAAAGACTAAAACTATTATTTAACACATTTTGATAGTTTACTAGTTTCAGTTACTAGTATTTAATGCCTTTTTAAACACATCATCATCAAAATTCAAGATTGATCAATCTCTAATGTATATTGATATATTAGTGTGATATAGTGCATAGCGATTTGATTATACCAAACCAATGATTGATTTTGTGATTATATCGGTTTGTTCTAAACATACAGTATTTATTTTATTTGTGTAGGTCTTGAAAAATATTGATTTTGATTTTAAAAATCTGTTCCTTTTTTTTTTAAATTCCTAATTCCTAATTCCTTAGAAGTACTGAAAGACTCGTTAATGAAGCCATTAAGGAACCAGAAATGTTAAGAGGAACTGTAACCATAATCGTCAAATTCAAGTTCTCTTCTCAAACTGTGGCCTGCACTTCCTTAGTATCTCACTGTCGCTTAACACATTTTCTTCTTTACCAACAGCGTGGAAGGAGAGATCAAACATTGTGTGGTTTACAAGACGGCCACCGGTTTTGGATTTGCTGAGCCCTACAACCTTTACGGTTCCTTGAAAGACTTGGTCCTGCACTACAAACACACCTCTCTGGTCCAGCACAACGACTCACTGAATGTAACCCTGGCCTACCCGGTCCTCGCACAGCAGCCTAGATGAGCACCGCGACACGAGACGGCCCAAGACACACATATAAAGCATGATTAAGCACATTATATGGAGCAAACTATACTAACACCCAACTTTTATGTTTATCGTAGAGAACAGATAAGCACAGTATATTATCATAAGTAAACGTACGGCTTTTTTTGTAAGCCCATAGTTTTTCCGTATCAATCAAAGTCAGCTGCAGTAATTACGGTGAGATCACAGCTACTCTGTATTTGTCGTCCCAACACAAGAGAGAGGAAAGTAAGGAGAGGGAAAGTGTCACGTGATTGGGGCTGTAGTCCTGGATATTTTCATTGAGGACACGGGATGAGGAATTAACTGAAAGTTGCAGCTGTTGATAATCAATCTTTTAGCTGTTATGTCACTGTGTATTTGTTTGGTAGCTCGCTTCTGCCAACCATATAGATTCCTCTTTATGTGAGTTGTCCTATAGAAGATGTGAAACAAACCTTTTTTATATATATATATAAATATATATATATATCAGACGTGGTCGAGGGACACTGAAGTCCTTTTAGCTTCTATTCTGCCTCTTTAAAGCTAGCCGTCATGGTCAGAATAAATAGCCATCAACAATCGTGTGCTTTTTTTGAGATGTTACACTCAGAGTTGGAAGTCTGGCATCTTAATGGTTTCTGCGGGCTGGTATTGGTGCTTCCTGGTGCTTTATTTTTGACTCTTGTAACGTGAGAATGATGCATAGCTATAGCAAACTGTTAAGATCCAGAGCAGAACCAAGGTGATCCCAAAGCAATGCGCACAGGAGCTTCCACTCGCTTAGAAAGGTTTAAAGAGGCAAAGCAGGTTATTCAACGGGCACAAGCAAAAATGAAACAGAAAACTTTGTGATAAAAACCAGGATGATCATATATTATCGAGGAGATTATCTGGTGGAATATCTTATGTTTGTAATAGGAAATGAGTCCTATGATTGTTGGGCGTTTTGTAACTGTGCACCCCTTAGTGTTTCATCCTGTGACTCATATAGTCAGATGATACACTGTTACGTATTTCATACAGTCACCCATAGATTTTTAGTGAGTGATCAAATGCTTTTTATCAAGCAAGAACCAGATAGCAATTTTATGTTTGCTGACTAAGAAACTGTACTTAAATGAGACATGCTTGGAGAGGAAGTGGTTTAAAAGTGCCTTCTGCCCATGTTTTTCCTTGAGGAGCTTTCCTGTGATTGGGGCAGTACAGAATGCTTCACTTCCATAGGATATATATATATATACTCCTTGAGCCCTACAACCAAGTTAAGCAATTGCTAAAGTATATCAAATGCTTTCAAAGCACAATTACACTTTCTTTTTTTTATTGGAATAAAGGAGGATCATCTCATGAAATGCATTCTGTTACATACCGTCAAATAAAAAACGCTTTCTAATAACAGGTTTATTGTGAGCATCAAGATAAGAAAGACTGTATGATAAATGAAAGGACCTCTTATTTCTAGTGTTTAATATTAGCTTTTAAGCATTTAGTGAGGTTTGGACCAGTATGCACTTTCATGGATGTAATTTCATTTGAGGTACCTTTTTAACAGTGGAAGCAATTTCATTCATTTTACGAGGCTTGTTTACACCAAGACAGACATTCAGTGAGATAAACATTTGAATTTGATTAAACCGCTGACAAAAATGTCTTTATTTACACTCTCTCGTGTTGTTTCCAGATATGTATGAATTTCTTTCTTCGGTTGAACGCAAAAGAACATATTTTGAAAGATGTTTTAAAAAAACATCTGCTGAAAGCCGTTAACTTCCTTTTTTGTTTATATTACAGAAGTCGATGACTACTGTTTGCTGTTGTAGTGACTGACATTTTTTTAAATATCATCTATGTTCAACAGAAGAAAGAAACTCATATAGGTTTGAGGATGAGTAAATGATAACAGAATTGTGCTTTTTGAGTAAACTATACCTTTATCTCTTATTTATCACACTACAAATAAAGCTGATCAACCAATAAGATCCAGGCTGTTTAGTCACATGCCCAGAGCCGCTGCTGTTACATAAAACTGATTTGGTGGCATTTACAGACAATACAGCATCTGTAGCACAACAGGGGTTTTTCTTGCTTTATAATAAACGCCACCTACTGTCACGAAGAGAAAATTGCATTTTCATTTAGCCCTAGCACCGTTTTTTTTATGCATTGGTCTACTCTAAATAGACAAATTTAATGGAAAAAATTAAACTGCATTTTTGTTCCAATCACGAAATTTATCTTGGCATAAACAAGCTTTTTTTATTAAAGCTACATTTTAACTGAAATAGTTTTATTTTCGCCCTGAAACCTAGTCGATTTAAAAGGCAAGTTGGAATTAAAATTTAATCAAAACCTAGAAAATTTAAACTAGCCTGAATCCTTTGCTTTTGACATCCTCCTTTTAGATCGATTCATTTTGGTTTATAAATCTTCCACAGACATTAACATGAGGCGGGCTTTTTTTCGTAAGCTTGTTTGTCGGTATACTCGGTTTGTTTTGTCATATCGATAGAATGAAGTTGTTTTACTATGATGGTGTGGAGTGGAGTGAGAAAAGAGACACTGGTTATGATTCCTTGAATGTTCTGACTGACTGATGTCAGGTCATTGAGAGCACAGAGAATGAGCCAGATGTGACGAGTTTGTGTGAGATAAAGCAGTGGAGTAAAGGCCTCTAAATGCACTATACAAGCACATCTTGAGGTGCTTATGAGTAACAATTAATGAAGCTTGACAGCCTTTATGAGCAACCGAAATAGGTTTAGGTACACATTTTAGTTACAGGCCTGTAGTGTCAGTGTGTTATGATCGTGCCGAAGTGGGTCTGTTCTTTTTGTCATTTTTTTCTTTTACTTCTTTTTAAAGAGAGACTAATTGTACGTCAATGTTTTTTTCCCTCATTGTAAGTAATGACCTTACAGATTCAAAGATAAGCTAGCTTGAATATCTCTCTTCCATTCAGTACAGTTACAAATGTTTACAGTATCTAATTAACCAAATAGAAGATGTATTTTCAGACATGCTCTGTCTGGTCCTGAGAGGAGTCTGTGAGACGGGGTTCTTGTCTTTTTTTTTGTGCCTATGTTGTTTTAAACTTGAAAATTTTGTTTTCATTCTTTGTTCTCTTTAAACAGTGCTCCCTCACCTCACATCGTATTTTCTTCAGAATAAAAAGGAAGTTTAATACGGTCTTTTAGGTTGCAGCTGTGACCCAGAGCAGGTTTGCCAGCATTCTTCGTTGATTTTCTTTTCCATTTTTCAAGTTTTAAGTTACATATAATAATAAAAGCCCAGAAGGAAAGGTTATAATAATTACTATGACTAATAGCAATGACTTAATTCTAACGTCCTTCTATAGTCTCAGTCAGAGCAAGAACTAAAATTAGCAGTTCTTTTTTCCTCTTTCGTAGTTCTACAACAAGATGTATACTGAAAAGTAAGATACAGCCAGGCCAAATGTTTAATAGACTTCTGCTTTTGTTCTAACTTAATGTATGACATACATTTTTCGTGCATAATGGTTATGACAAAACTATAAAAGTTAATTGATGTCAGAATTATGCATTTTTTCTTTTTCCAGAAATGCGAGATATATACTTGCAGTTGTGAGGAAAAAAGTAATAAGTGTGTGATTTTTGGAATTATTTTGTGTTTTATTTCATGGTGGAAATAAAAACTGAATTTTGAGATATAAATTCGCAATTGCAAGATATAAAATAAATAAATAAATCCATAAAGTTACTTATGATTTATATTTTTTTTCCCTCAGAACTGCAAGAATTGTGAGATAAAACATGCATACGGGTTTTTTTTTTAATATATATTTTTGTCCCAGAATGGAAAAAGCTTTCATACATAGCCACTAATTATCCTTTACCTTTTAAAACGAAATGATACCTTTCTATCTTGTTTCCCCTGAGTGCGTGAAGTAGTCTGTTGAAGATAATGCACACAAGTGCCATTAGACATGGAGGACGGGGAGCACTGTTTGTTACCCAGTACGTTTCTACTGGATGTGTGTGTGCACAAACTTTATGTACATACTTTTTCCTTTTACTACTTCTGTTCTCTCCAATCTGTTTTTGGGTGCAGATTTTTCAGTGTACAGTTTGCATCAGTGTTGTATGTCTCTCAAACAGGTACACAAGCATTACAGAGATATGGCTCTTTAATAGGTAGATGGAATTATTTTTAAGACAATAAAAAGATATTGAGTCTATTGCACCATCTTGTCTGTCGTCATCGGTTTGATCTTGTGATGTGTGATGTGATCCAAACAACTGTTGCTTTTACAGCGAAAGTCATGCTGAAGCAGCAGAAAGCACCATGACCCAGAAGCTTGTTGTGTCAGTTGTCTTTTGACAAACACTTTGGTGTGTGTCCTTACATTACCTGGAGGTGGAAAAATATGAGCAAATATAGCAACGACCTAGAGAATGTTTCATTGTTTGACCAGCAGCTGGCTCAGGATGGTTTTAAGTCTTGTCAACGCTTACTCTTCCTAAGAATATCTGATATTTGACGCAAATTTAAAGTGATTGTTCCTTGTTTGGTCTGTCCATGAATCAACTCATTTATTCTCACAATTTTCCCAGTGAAGGGAATTTTTCACCCATTGCATAGTCAAATAAAACAACCCACATGCCAAAAACAAGTCAGCGGGGAACTACTAAGTGAAAGCACCTATATACAATATTTTAACAAATTACAGTGAGGTTGTATCAATTTAAAAAATGTGCACAGAAAAACATTTAAAATAAACACTGCAAATTATAAAGATTTTTATTTATTTTTTTAAATTAGACTAATCAGGTTGTGTGTGTCTAGTGACTACTTATTTACACGTATTGTAAAATTCATATGTAATACATTGTTTCCTTTTAAGGAGCTTTTTGACACGGGCATCATTTTTCAGAGCAACAACATGTGACTGTTTACATGTTTAAAGTTCACAGAAACAAAACGCTGCATTTTCATTTATGGGTGACAGCTATGAAAAATGCAACTCATTTGAAAACCTTCAAAATAAAAAAGCAATTTATCGCAGCTCTTTCCAGCTGGAAATAACTTCCAATTCTAGTAAGCTAGTCCATTTGGCCAAAATACTGTCATTTAAGTTTTAAAAAATACATAATCAAAAAAAAAATTCCAACAGGCGACTTTTTAACTTTTGAAGGACAGCCCATAATCGGTTTGTGTTTGTTTTCAGTGCAGTCTTTCTCGTGATAGGGTAATAATGTTATAATAATGCCGTAATAAAAGCATTTACGGTGCAAAGTTTTGCCGGATTTTAATGACGTCACGTAACTTCACCAATCAGAATATAGCACCGATGCACGAGGAAGAAAGTTAAAAATGTAGTCCGCTCGCTCATTTTCATTCAGAGTTGAAGGCGAGCTGGTGGACAGGAATCATGTTCGGCTTTAAACTGTGTGTGCTGCTCTTCGCTGTATGTTCGCTGAGTAAATGCAGCGGTGGATTTATTAGCTCCTGCAAGCATCCACCTTCACAATGGTGCGACTCTAAAGACATTGCAGCCGAATGTGGGGTAAGTGACTCGTGCACCAAAACAAAACTTTAGACCTCGTCCTTAGATTTCATAGCATTAAACGATTAGATGTGTTTTACTGTCATTCTTTTTAATCAATTTTACACGAAGACAAAAAGGAAAACCGCATTCGAAGTCGCATTAGACTACACTGGATATGCAAATCGTCGTGACGTAATATTTACACTTCTCGTTTTATGCTTTCCACTGTATGGGAAATCCCTGTTGTTTTTCTTCTTTTTTTTTTTTGGTGCATGAAGAAGACAAACGCCCAGTTAGCGTAAACGAAACTGAGCGCTTCCCTTTATTTTCTATTTTCTCAGGTGCTGGAAGAATGCATGAAGTTTAACGACACAAAGCCCAACGCCCCCCCGGTCAATGTGAGCCTGTACTATGAGTCTCTGTGCCCTGGATGCAGAGGGTTTCTTGTAACGCAGCTCGTGCCAACCCTACTTATGTTGCAGGACATCATTGATTTTGAGCTAGTTCCATATGGAAACGCACAGGTATATTTACACTCCCAACTGCTGCTCAGACAGTCTACCTCAGTACAGACATCATTCACACATTATATGACTAGCATCTATTTGCACCTAACGCATTGAGAACAGTTTTACCAAAATGTGCATAGTGCAAATAGCAACCAATATCTTTTACACATGGTAAAAGTAAAAATAATCAAGTGTTAAAATGCTGTTCACCGTAATAGGAGAAAGAAGATCAAGGGAAGTATACCTTCATTTGTCAGCATGGAGAGGATGAATGTCTAGGTAACATGATCGAGGTGAGGTTTTGACATATTTAATCCCTAAAGCATTCAAAAGAGCTGAAATAGAGGTTTTATCATTTCAATCTTCTCTATCAGACCTGCATGTTGAATACATTAGGAGCGAAGGCCGTTCTAGTTATTTTCTGCATGGAGTCAGCAGACGATGTGCTGAAAGCTGCCCAGCCTGTAAGTGCTCTAGTATTATTATTTATCATCAACCCTGGTGCAATGATATGCTAATCTGTACCTCTTATCTCAGTGTCTTCAAGTCTATTTTCCTGATACAACATGGGATTCAGTCATGAAGTGTGTAAAGGGAGATGAGGGCAACAAATTAATGCATCAAAATGCACTGAAAACAAAGGCTCTGAAACCACCTCATGAATATGTGCCTTGGATAACTATTAATGGAGTAAGGACAAGTATTTGTTTATTTACAAGGAAAATGGTCTTTTTATCCGTGTTTCCTGGTAACTAAATGCCGCAATGTTGTGTTCCTGCAGGAGCACACAGACGATCTTCAGGAAAAAGCTATGGGTTCTCTCCTAAATCTCGTGTGCAGCTTGTACAAGGTTTGTTTGTGTTTATGATCATTTCAGTGTTTTATCTTGCCTATCAAGAGTCCATCACATGACCTCTTCATTCTTTGTGTTCATATAGGGTGACAAACCACCTGCTTGTGGTCAAGGGTTGATGAAGAAACCCAACAGTTACTGCATGAACTAATCAATCACTGTGATAACAGCACTACTCAAAGTCAGGAATGGAGACCATGTGTGAAACACAAGCGCATAAATGCTGCAATGTTTTTTTTAAATTTGAATCATTTTTTTGTTGTTTTTATGTTTGTATGTACACGAAAGCCCAATTTTGAACATGGGTTTCTGCTGCAAACTACAACCGCTGACGACCTTGTTTTTATACAGTCACATTTTGTAAGCATAAACAACATTAAAAAGCTAATTTCCATTACCTTTTAATTGCTTGTTGTGTAAATGATTTCTAAAGTGGACTTTACTCGAGGAATGCTTCTTCAATGGTTTCACACTTTTGCTTATCATTAACCGGAGTCCTACATTATTTTGACCTACAAAGTGAAAATATTTCGGGTTTTAAATATAACAACCAAATTAATAATTAACAGTAAGCGAACAAAAAAAAAATCAAGAAGTGATGAGCAGTGGTCTGCTTTCACGCGGGGCGAAATTATTGATGGGGTCAAAGCTGTTCTGCGCACGTTGACGCAATCTTGATGTTCGTGAGCGCAACGCCATTACGCATGTGACTCGTCACCGGCTCTCGCAGGCTGTTTTGAGCTCCGTTGGTGACATGAATGAAATCTAAAGACCAAAATGTGTTGGAGAAATAATTGCAGCTGAAGTTGGGCAAAAGGACAACTTGGGGATATCGAAACGTGCTTTCCTTTCAACTTTGTTAGCACGGACAGAAGTTGCGAATGAAGTCGTCAAGCGCTGATCGATCGCAATCTTGACAGGAATATAAGCTAAATCGGCCTAAACATGATATCTCGTCAGGGTAAGGATTTCCTCGTCAGGATCGCCGGTTACTGGAAGCCGCTTTTCAGAGGCAGATTTCTGATCGTGACAAACACGGTGAGCTGTGGAGGGATGTTAGCAGCGGGAGATCTCCTCCAGCAGACGCGCGAGACGCGGAGGACACCGGGACGAGCACGTGACTGGACGCGTACAGGTGACCGCTAAACAAACGAGCAAATGATTTTACCAAATAAAGTTTGGCTTGTTAAATTGAGCTGACCTTTGTTATATATGTGCTATTGGGTGATTATATAAAACTTTATTTATTTTTAAATGGTATCGTGTGAATATCCTGTCATGAGAAGTAACGCGAGATTTATTAACTCTCGCGGTGTTGCGCCCCCTATAGGTTGTATGTTTGCTGTCGGATGCTCTATGGGTCCTTTCATGCATTATTGGTACCTGTGGCTCGACAGATACTTTGTAGGCAATGGCATTAATAATGTCTGCAAGAAAGTGCTTACTGATCAGCTGGTCGCATCGCCAGCACTGGGGGCCTGGTACTTTCTAGGTGAGATCTCGCTGCTGATTTCCATTCAAAAGTTAAAAAAACTACACTACCTGTCTAATTTTGTAATACATTTTTATTTGTAATATTTTGAAAGTCTGTGTAGTCTATGGGTACATTTATTTGATTAAAAATACAGCTAAAATGGCCAAATATTACTGAGTGAATGTTATTAAAATTTAAAAAACATTTTCTTTTTTAATATATTTAAAAATATTAGTATGTTACAATAATTTGACACTGAAAGCTAGAGCAATAACCGCTGACAATTCAGCTTGGTAGTCACAGGAATACGTAACATTTCAAAATATATTAAAATGAAAAACAGTTGTTTTGTAACGTTTTACTGTATTTTAATCAAATAAATACAGATTTGGTGAAGAGAGTTGGGTGAGACTTTGTTCAAAGCATCAAAATCTTTAGAGTAAATTTTACACTAGTAAGGCATAATGATATTTAAAATAAAATTCAAGTCTGAATATTACACCTGCTTCCTTATTTATTTTATTTATTTATGAAGGTATGGGTATGATGGAGGGTCACACATTGTCTGAGGCCCAAGCAGAATTCAGAGACAAATTCTGGGAGTTTTACAAGGTATGTTGCAACGATAAGCATCTGTCCTTAGTTCAACCTTGGTTAACCAAATGTTCCCTGCTGATAACGTTTCTTTTTAGGCAGATTGGTGTGTTTGGCCAGCAGCTCAAATGATCAACTTCTACTTCTTGCCACCCAAGTTCCGTGTCCTCTACGTGAATATAATTACCCTGGGATGGGACACTTATCTCTCCTACCTCAAACACAGTAAGGAAGTTTGCACATAATCACATCATAGAATAATACACTTGTGAGAATGACTTGTGAGATTACCTAATTAATAATATGGTTTTTGTGGTAAGGGTTTATTTACCTCCCGGCTAGATAAAAATGAATGTGACACACTCTTCCCTGGGGTGTAAGTGTTTTTGTAACAGGTGATAAATGACGTTTGTGTTTTTCCAGGAGACCAAGTAAAGGCCACAACAGAAGCTGAGTGAGCTGCCTGAAGATAACTGAAGAAAAGGGAATATTTCAAACCACAGCTTCAATCATAAAAAGAACAATTGAATCTTGTTTTTCAAGTCTGTTTATAGACAGCTTTCTGTTTTTAAATTCCATATAATAGAATTTTTATCCATTAATGTCAGGTACATTGGACATTTTGCCATTGTTTTTGAATAATTTAAATAGTATTAAAAAAATTAAGTAATTGTAAACAAATGTATTTGTCCAAAAATCTGTGTATTTTTGACATGTGAAGGGCATGTAAAATCACACTGTTTACATTATATTCTTATAATGGTAAGGAATACAGTTTTTATAGTTACTTTACTGTAAGAAGTAATATTTTCAGTTCAGTCAAACATGTTTATAATAACAATAGTGTGCCGATATTATTTTCATATATGTTGGGGAATGCTGTAACAGATGCTACATACGCAGTGATGTTACTATTATGTTCATAAATGGCCTTTACATTTAAATTTTTGCCTGATTAATTTAGTTTTTGTGATTATAAAATGTATGCGTTGGATATAACTTTTGATCTCTGCTTTGTCTTTATATGAAACTGCTTGAATTTGTGATTATTTAATGGAGAAAAATAAAATTATTTTTCTGTGTTGAATATTGCCATGAATTTGAATCAGAGGTAACTATTTTTAAACATTAGAACTCAGAGGTTGAATTCTAATATAAAAGAGCGCTTTTGTTCATCTATCAAGGCATCCATCTTTCAGTGGTGTTGACAGCACGTAAGCTGCTCTGCAGTCAGCACAGACAAACCTGCTAAGTGAGTGACAGGACACTGCTCGCCTTCATAGGGGCGTACAAAACTGATAAAACAGGTGTTCTGGCAGGATGTTCTCACAAACCTTTTGCTTTTGAGCTATAAAGCTTACTTGCCGCAGCCTAGGAAAACAAACGTTCTTGGAAGAGACACAAATGTGCTGCTCTCGTGGATTGAAGATGTGCTTAAAAATTATATTTGTAAAAATAATCCTTTGAGGAAAAAACAAAACAATTAATCTCACCAGATCTTTTCAGATTTAGTGGTAAGTGTTATTATTAACTACTTTAACATGTATAATAATTTAACATCTTAACTAGTTGTTTTGAGTATTATTCACTGGCCTATGTTTTGACTGGAGCTTAGTGTTTTATATTATATTTCTCATTTAACTAAACAGTCCTTTAGAAAGTATTTTCCAGGTACCTGAAAAAGTTCAGATTCTTGTTTCTGAATAGATTTATTGTTGTTTATCATCAACTGTGTATTTTCAGAGTTGCCTCCCATTTTAACAATATGAAGAGAAGCACTTCTTTGAAGTCTTTTTGGACATCAGAGGTGGGTTATATCAGTTCATCGGTGCTCACAGTCATCCTGTCTGGTTGGATTCTCAATAGATTCACTGTTACTATGCAAATCATCTCTATGTAACTTTTCAGTAAAGTGCACCCTATCATTAGGCATTATATGGCATTATATATATATATATATTATTATATATTATATAAGTAACTAATTATGTCAGTATTAGCCTTCACTTGTCTTCTGTGCTGTTGTAGACAGATATTGTCTCTTGGTGCAGATTATTTACTTGCTCTGTTTAATTCAGAGGGAATGGGACACTGGGAACCAGCAGGGCCTGCCCGGATCAAAACCCAGTCACCGCACAGTTAAGAGGACGTTTTCAGGGGTCCTCCAGCTTCCCCGTCTGTCCCGCCGTCTCTCAGCTCAGGGGGATTCAGAGTACACCACCCGTAAGGCCACCTTCTGCCTCGGGGTCACCAGCGGCCTTGAGTTCGACACTTCTCAAAGTTCAAGGTAAGCTTCTCTTTTGTTTTTTAATGGCCCTTTGTATGATTTTTAATGTGATTTTTCTTTTAAATTTTGGGTAGTGATGACGTGCTTTGTTCATTTTGCGATGAATGAGAAAAATAGTTTTTATCGACTGTTGTAAACAGGTAGGCCTACATGTCAAGGGTTAAACGAACTTTATACTAAAACAGATTTTAGGTGATAAACTAATACCACATGAGCACTCGTCATGTAAGTTACCTGTTTTCAAAATAGTGGCTTCACGTCAGCAACTTCAGACGGAGCGGGAACACTGCGTATGTTTGCAATATAAGATAAAAAATAGTCTATTTTCATTAAATGTGCAGTGAGCTGCATCATTACTGTAATAATAGTTCATAAATGTCTATATACTTCAATTTTTCAATTCTAGAGACAAAGTGTTTTGCATTGAGACAGAAGAGGGAGCCATTGTTCCCCAAAGACCAGGAAAATGCCTCTGACATGAAAATGGACAGAAAGTCATAAACAGAGGTAGTAAATGTGCAGGGCAGGTAGACTTTATGAACTTTTTGTTTTAATTATTTACCAAACTATAATCTTTCAGGTAACTCAGTAAGTCATGAGAGAAGGAGGGCCGGCACTTACTTTATTCATCAGTGTTTTTTATGATTTTAAGAAGTCTGTAATGCTCACCAAGACTACAAAACAGTAATATCACGAAATATTAACATTTAAAACGTAATGGAAAATGTAGGCTAATTTATTCCTGTAAAATTCAGCAATTTATTTAGTTTCATGATCTTTTCAGGATTCTTTGATGAATAGAAAGTTCAAAAGAACATAATTTAGAAAAAAAATAAAAGAAATAGTAACATTATAAATGTGTTTTAAGACACTCTCTATCAATTTAATCCAGTCTCACAAGAAGAATTAATTTCTTTTTTTTAGAAAAAATAAATAAATAAATACTGACCACAAATATAGTGTAGGCTATTGTTTTAAAAATGGAAACCTGAACAAAATTAAAATAAAGAGTTTTATTTTTTTATTGTAAAGTTTTAATAAACCCTTTAATGTTTTGTAATGCAACAGACATAATTAAGTGTCTCTAAAGTATTTGAAACCTTTTTTGGGGCCACTGTATGCGTATTGTTTTTGCGTACACAACTCATCCGGCAGTCAAAGGATCACAGGGAACCTTTTCCCCTCTGATAATCAAAGCCCATGGGGCCCGTGATAGAGGGCCATCGTGACATGAGCCATGCTCTCTGTCTGACTTTATCTGACTTTGCTTTTTATAGTCAGAGCTTTCATGTGACTTCTCCTGGTAAACCTAGAGCATGTGAAAGGCATACGCATTTCTCGGAGGAAGTCTGAACGCTGCGATCGGCTCTGCGTTGCGCTTCTCTGCGCGCCAGGGGACTGGAACAGGAAGTCATTACAGACCAGTAAACACTGGACCTCGCTCACTAATAGTCTTAATGCGGAGGTGGGGCCACTTAGTGAGCTCTATCATGGAGTCCACTCATTGTAAATCACACTGCCATATTTAGTCTGTTGGAGGGAAGTCTTCCAAGTTATGTAAACAAAGCGAGTTCACCAGAGGAGATATTCCATTGCTATGATGGCTGGCTCCATTAATGTGCCTGTGATCTCTGAAGCAAGGCTGGATTTCTCAGCTCTAGTGAAGGGTGAGAGATGTAGACTGTGGTTTTTGTGTTGAGTAAGCAGTGTGTGTGCGAGCGACCCATGCCACGACTAGACACTTGTTTTGCCAGTTGTGAAGACACAGGAACTGTGCTGTCATGAGCGACGTGCTGTCAGAGAGCTCAGAAGAGGAGAGACCTCAGAGGCCCTTGCATCTCAAGCTGAACTCTCCCACCGGCTCCCCCAAAATGTCTCCGCGGGACTCTCCTCGAAGTTCGCCCCGCAACTCGCCTCTGCTCTTTCGCAGGCTGATGATGAACCGCAGCATTGCTTTGCAGAGACGCTTCACTTTGGCTCACACTCCCAGGTAGGATCCCAATCGCTCTGAATCGCTCATTTAGCTTCTTACCGGGAGGCTTGGCTTCAAAAACACACACAGGAGTCTTGTGGCACAGGCATCTACGTAACAGCACATCACAAGGCGAATTTTGTGGCTGCTTGAGACATTCGCCCCCCTCGTCCAGAGTTTGTATTGATGCTAACACTTCTAGCTACAATAATAATCACTATAATCAAGGAGGTGGTTTGTCTGCTGTGTGGAAGCATAAAAAGATGTCTTTGTTTGGGAGGATGTCTTGACCTGAAGTAGTTATTGTCAGGCTATCTCAACACTGATCAAATGAGCTGCTTTTTTGCACGTAGTTATACTGGTTCTGATAAACCCGGTAAAGTCCAACCTGGTAGTTAAATCTTAACTTCCTAAGAGAACAGGCTTTGTACTGTATTATGTGTTTTTTTGATATATGTGGGTTTTTTATGTGTGTTTCAGATATAAGTGCATGCATGCATTCACACTGCTGGAGGCAAAACTAACATTTTTTATAGTGAAATAATTTTATTGATGTTATGTTATTTTGTTGAATGTTTTAAAGTGTAGTTTTTGGACATTAATAGACCTAAGTAAGCATTCAAGTAACACTTGTTAGGTTGTCAGTGTGGTTTGCGAGTTCTGTAGTTGGTTAGCTGTTTTTTTTTTTCTGTTTGTTTTTTACTCATTTAAATGTTTATGGTCAGTAAGATTTAAAATATATTTTTAAAGAAGTTTCATATGCTTATCAAAGATTTTATTCACGTTTATTTGGTTTAAAAATACAATTTATGCATTATTTAGTATTATTACAACTTAAAACAAGTGCTTTCTATTTTAATATATTAAAAATGTAATTTAATCCTGTGATGCAAAGCTGAATTTTATTATTCTTATTATCAGTGTTGAAAAAAATGAGGCTGCAGTTTTGTAGAAACCATTATTATAGCCTACTTTTTTCATAAATCTTTTGTAATGTTGTAAAAGAGTTTATTGGTCACTTTTGATCAATTGAATGTGTCCTTGCTGAATAAAATTATACATTTCTTTTTAAAAATCTTGCTAATCTTAAACCTTTAAATGGTACTGCATGTAACCTCTAATGCTACACAATAGATAAGTCATTAAAAACAATCTTCTTTCTTTATTTCTGTATTTTTCTTTGTGGGTTTTTTTTTTTTTTTTACCTTCAAAACGTTCTTCATTTGAGAATCACACAACTCAGACAATGTGAAAATTATATAATTGCTGGGTTTTGAAGATTAACATAAACCAGTTAAAAACCTTAAAACTGTCTTTTTGGAAACCAGTGCCAAAACCCATCTCTAACGCCTGTGCTTTTGACATGTTACAGCCTCTGTTTTGAGCTGTTTCTGTGTCTGTTAAACTTCCAAGATTTGAGGAAGTCCGAGCCTGACAACACTGTAAACATCCCCAGCCATACACGCACACACAGTAAATGTTGAGAAATCATTAGCAGAGCTCAGTGGAGGTGTAATACTTGAAAACTGTGAAATAGACATTACTTCAAATATTTATTACCTGGTTACAGTTATCAAGTGTTTTGCCAAGAGGTGACCAGTGAACTCAGAAGTTGTTTATCAGAGAATAAATCTGCAAGAGAACCGTTTCGGCTGAAATGTTTGAACACAGGTCACCGTGTTCATGTCAGCTGGTTTGTGTGATGCAAGTGGAAAGAGTCAATCTGTCATCTGTCTAATGGACGCTCTTGGCTCAGTGAACAGTGGAAGTCCACACAGGTCAAATGTGACTTTTAAAGCTGAAAAGATCTTTCTTGTGTATGTCAAAGTTTTGGGAGAAAGAAAGAAACAGGCTGTTGGAGAATTATGGCAGGATGGTGAAGGAACAGGAACGACTAAACAAGCCATATCTCTGTCAGAATACTGTCCGCAAGAGATGAAGCAAATCGACTTTATTTAACATTAGTGTCGAGAACTTGAAAGTGTTTTTAACAGACTGTTACAGGGTTACAATAACAGGAGATCTTTTTGCTCTAAGAAGTCCTTCCACAGAGTGGTAATAATGTGCCTTCAGAAGCTTTTCTGGTTCTTAATTCAAGAAGTCCGCTATAAAGATTAACGCATCTCACCGTGCCAAATATTTTGACCCCCGAATCCCTCAATATTTAGTAAGCCGATTCTATGCTGCGCTGCACTTAAAAAACATGTGAGTTAGGGCTTTTTTTAGAGAAGAATTAAAACTTCCCTATTATCTACCACCTTGTTTATTTAAAGCTTTTTGACAACCAGAATTCAAAGGGCGTAATCGCTTCCTCTGTTTTAACAGCTTTTCATAGATGTGTTTTGCATTCTGAGCTTGTTTGTAAGGCTCACGCTGCTCTTGACGTTCTTCTTAAGCACTGTGCTGTCATGTGCTGATCTGCCTCTCAAGACTGTTCGGCTAATATCAACAACCTGAGTTCAAGCGCCTGCAGCAGCCCTCACCTCCCTCATCCTCGCCTCACCCATAAACAGATCAACTTTGTCTCTTCCCTCCTCTTGTCACTTATTGGCTGCCAAATCATCTGCACATTTGTTTTGCAAACATATAAAGACTGTAGGGTGTTTTGTAGTAGGATAGTCGACAAATAACAACTTTGTGTTTTTAGGTTAAAATGTCATTCTAAAAAAATCTAACCGCAAGCAGCAATTACTGCTGTTTAAGTGGTTCAAGGCTATTAAGCACAAAAAAGACATTGCATGTTATTTAAGTAATTTAAGTATTTAAGTGATTTAGTAAACCTGTAACCACCTAAATCATTCATTTAAAAAAAAAAACTATATTGGCAAACCAGGTAATTTACCATAGAAATATGATGTTTTTAATTTTTCTGACTTATAGGGCCAGCTGTGGTCCAACCTACTGATCTAGAGAGTCCAGAGAATTGTACTGCAGTGATTTTGTTTTTATTTTTTTTATTTTTTTTAACATTTGATAATCAGAATGTGTTTGACAGCAGTGGTTCTATAGGCAAAGTTAACTGGAAAAGGTCTATCGTATAATATTGTGTGTATGTGGGGAAAAACCATGCAATATACAACTGTTTACACCCTTGAAAAATTAGATATCACCCCCCCAGTGGCTGATTTCTGATCTATGCCACCCTCCATGTTTTTTGAGATATGCACATTTTCATGTCGATAAGACAAACAATTGCATAGTTATGCTTATCAACTAGCAAAGCTCTGTGACTTGTTTTGTGTGACGAACTTGTAATTATTTTTGATAACTGATATGAACTTGTCAATTATTATTGATATGCACTCTCCAGAGAATCTTCACTAGTTTGTTTCGAATTTATATAGTATAGAATTTATATTTCTTTTCATTTGTATTTGCAGTTCATAATAAAGATGGTTCTTCTGCTGGGCTATTTCCACATTCATCTAAATTAGTAAAAAATAGATGATTTTTGTTTATGGACAAAGTACAAGAGAAATGTATAATATAGTAGAACATAGTATAGCATAGTATAGATTGTTAATTTATATTTTTTAGGGTAATATATATTTGCAGTTTATAATAAGGATGCACAAATATTTCCTTATGAACTAAAAAAATTGCTTATTTATGTTTATGGACAAAATATAAAGGGACAAAATGAAAGGAAAGGGCCAGAACAATGTCAAGGCAACTGCTCGGTAGGTTTAAGGAGTTTCTTTTGTACCTTTTGTACTTCGTAAGATATATTTTGTGTCCACTAGAGGGTAGAGCTAAGTCTTCCTGATCTTTCCCCTCCCTCATTTGACATTCTTGTCATTTTGTAATTATGACTTTGCATGATATTTTCTAATATTGTTTTGTTCTTTTAATACAGACAATCCAAACCTCAGTTAATGCAATGGTATCTCAGTTAATGTGAAGACCACACACAACGTAATTTATGATGGAAATATTTTTTCTTTCATAATTCTTAACACAAACACACACATAAAATAAATAAAAATACTTTTTTTTTTTTTTTGCAAAGTGCAAAAAGTTTAGGTATTTAGGCTGCTGTGTGTGCTTGCTACCTACCTTTAAGTACTGGATTCAGCCACACACAGTGTCATTATTTGGCTGCAGGCAGGGTCCAGTTAGTGTTGTAATTGGAAACAGGCCAGTGATGTGCAGGTTATTACTTTTAGAGCCCTTGAAGACGATAAAGTAGCAAGCTACAGAAGTTGATCCTCATCTCAGGACTCACAACCGACCCCTGAAAAATACCTTATATACACATGCAACAGTGCTGCAGAGTTTCGCTCTCTGTGTCCCTCTCTCCCCTTCCCTCCACCCTCTATCATTCTCTCTCTCTCTCTCTCTCTCTCTCTCTCTGTATCAAAGGCTAGTTGTTTCAGGCCAGAGTTTAGTTTCAGGGCTTTAGATTCAGAGGATGGCACCGGGAGGCTGGATGGGACGGCACACTCTGTGGAGCATCTGATGGGATTATGAGCCTCTCAACTCCTTTTTGGAGCTTTTCTCCGAAGATTTTCAGACTTTTATGCAACTAATAAAATATCAGCAGATACTTTTGATGTTTAGGAGCATACTTCTTTTGTTAAGCTCACTTTTCCCCGTTATGCTCTTCCTTTAAGGACTTTGTGGGATTCGTCAAGGCAAACTTAAGAGTGTTGCAACTTTCATCCAGGACTTCCTGCACTCTAGAGGCCTTTATGCTGATGATAAAGTGGATTTTTTTTAAAAGTTGATTTGAGTGCCCAGCTGAACTGGCATCCTTGTTACTATTATTTTTGCTCTGTCGAATTTTGTTCATCAAAATTGTCTCAGCATTATGTTTTTCAGTGGATGGAGACACTGGGCGCATAATGGACTTGAGATCAAGAAAAGAAATCTTCTGAGCTGTTGCTTTTAGTTCTATAACATCCTTGCTGTCCAAAATCGGACATACTTCCAGAATTTTAACTATAGTATTCAAAAGTTAGCTCAATCCTCTGCCACAATGAGTAAAGATCTTCGTTTCCCCAGGAAGACAATGCAGGTGAACTATTCAACACGGCGACACTCGTGCATTGGGTATGTATAAGCAACATTTAAGGAGTGTTCACCTTAAATTGAATCGGTTAAAGCTTTATTTTTAAAATTTAAATTTACCAGGTTTTCAGAGCGAAAAACAGTGTCTGTGTTGCACCATGTCATTATACCATGTTTTAAATGTAATATTGCTGTGTTGATGAGCACCTGGACAATTGGAAACAACTACAGAATGAGATTTACACTCTGCATGGATCAAGTGTTCAGTCCTGGCAAGTTTTTCTTGTGTAAGAAAGTGTTGAAGCAAACCAGTTGACTGGATTTCTGACATCACTAACATAAGCTGTGAAATGATGAGTGCACCTTATATTGGAGAGAGCTGCTCGGGAGTTGTTTAGACCTCTCTCTTCCTCTGCAAGCAAAATGACAGTGTTTAAGCAGGCAGAGAGCAGTGCTGTTATGTGATGTGTTGTGTAGCTGCTGTATCTGTGGCCTGGACAGCCTGAGGCCAATAGAGGTAAAGAATCAATGATTCAGCCAGTGTCTGTTGAAGTTCGCCTGTAGCTATAATGGGGAGACACACTGTGACCTTATGCACACAGTAACCTCTGTACTATCCAGCATGCCTAGAATTACTTAACGTAAATTATGAGTGAGTTACACTCTTAAAAACACTCTCTAAACAAGAAGATGAACTAACATTCAAAAGTTTGGGGTCAGTAAGATTTATTTAATTTATTTATTTAATATAAAAATATAAATATAAAAAATGCTTTATTCTTACACAACTTTTATTAAGTTGGCTTGAGAAAGCCAACTTACTGATGTAGCACTTAAACTTATTATTATTCTTCTGAGACTAAAATTTCT
>JAUMHE010000043.1:8903779-8927961 GCA_032359235.1 Enteromius mattozi
AAACTTTTTCAAACTTCTATCTCCGGCTTTCTCAAGCCAACTTAAAGTTTGTCTAAACAAACTTTTTTATCTAGTTTGTATTGATATTAATAAAAATGTTTCTTTAGCACCGAATCAGCATATCAAAATGATTTCTGCTGGGTCATGTAATACTGAAGACTGGAATAATGGCTGCTGAAAATTCAGCTATGCATCACAGGAATAAATAGTATTTTACAACAGGCCTATATACTTATACCAGAAATGGAAAACAGTTATTTTAAATTGTAATAATATTTTACAATACTGTTTATAAATGCAGACTTGATAACCTTAAAAAAATGTTGGAGGGTAGTGTATAGTCCAAAAAAAAAAAGAAAAAAGGAAAAGGTCTGTGTGATATGATGAAAAACTACAGGCTTTAATGTTATTTGCTTATTCTACTAATTAGACTGATGGTGATAACATTAAAAAGTCACATTTATCGGCTAATGCTGATATCAGATGTCATTAGTTCCATTAGATAACGGTGAAGTGCAGAGTTTTTACTGGTAGGTCTGAGTGGATTTTATCTCTTGTGAAGTAGATTCATTTGAGGCTCTTTGAAACACTGCCACTCTTCAATCTAAGGCTCTCTAAAGGACCTGTCACAACTCCGTACAGCATATCACAGTGTTACACTGTTTACAAGAGAGGCTTTTCATGCGACACTCTTACTCTCCATGTGACTCAGACAAAGCTGTGACTTGTTTCCAACATGCATATCACCACAATAGATATTTAAAGCAGAGCAAGCAGTGTTGTAGAGCATCAGCATTAAAACTGAGGACTGGATATTTGCCTCATCATCACCTGTAGAGCACCAACTAGTGATGAGCGCTTTCAAAACACTGCTTCATGAAGTTTCAAAAGCCTTTGTGAATGTTTTGTTTTTTTAGTGGGCTGTAGTGCGCATCATAATTGTCAAGTCATGTCATTTCAGGAAACACAGCTTTTTTACATCATACTATTTTGAAACTTCCCTTATTAAAATAACAATGATTTTACTACAAATAAAAGAAAAAAAAAAGATAGTTTCTATAGTTGGTAACCATAAATTAACTATGGTTTTGCTACATACTGTACCATATTTTAACCATGGTATTTGTAGTAAAACTGTGATTATATTTGATTACATATAATTGTTTCTAATGAGTCTACTTAGCCGAGTCCTGTCTAAAATATCTAAAACAAGCACTACAAAATTAATAAAACAACACAAATTATACAGACACTACATAACTATTGGTATTCAACGGTCTGTTAATATAGCGTTTAAAATGTCACTAGTGTGCAGTGTGGCAAATTTTGCCAATTAATTGATTCAGTTTCCCATCAACTGAGAGTTAGATACATCTATCTGGTGATCTGTGTTGCATTCAACTATTTAAATTCATACAACGGTTCATTCTGGTTAACTTTTTCAGCGACCCTTTTTCACAAGTTGCGTTGTTCTGCCAGTAGTTTGAGTGAGTCATTGAATCATTCTTCCAAACAATGCAAAACACTGATTCATTCATGCCAACAGCTCTGTGGTGATTCCATTTGGAGCTATAAAAACAAACAAAGTAACTGCTAATACTAAATTGTAAGTTACTCAGTAGTATTGCACAGCTGTATAAAAGTAATTTCCTGTTGTGACTAATTTTAAGATATTTTGTTTTTCCCTTTTTTTGAAAAGTTTTGTGCTCAGATGACAAAAAAAAAAAAAAAAAATCCAAAATTCGCAGTTCACATAGACTGTAAAAATGACTAATAATTCTGCATTATGTATGCCAAGTTAGTTGGTATAATGTCAAATTGTAAAGAAACACGTTCCTGTATAAATGTACATTTTTCATTACTTGTGCATGCCTACAGATGGAAAATGTAATAAGCTTGCACAGGACATCTTTTTTTTTTTTTTTTACATGTAAGGTTTTTTGAGGTTTACTTGGAGACAATAAAGGTATTGTGGTTTTAGTCAGCAAAAAGTGCGTAAAAAGTTTCCAGTTTGTACTAGAAACAGTTATCACCTCCTCAAGGCAAAGTTAACACTGCAAGGGACAGAGTTGCGGGACGACCTTACAATATCAGCAAGCATGGCTTCGGTTGGTTCAGAGAAAGGCTCTTTCTCAAGTCTATTTGGATCCAAGAACTTAAGGAAAGTTTAGTCGGCCATTTGTATCACAAACTTCTTGCAAGCTACCATTTTAATAACTTGAGTTATTGCATCTTGTCGTCTTGTTCATCTCCTGGTTTTTAGAATACCTTTTAGACAGAAAAAGCATTAGAAAATCTGCATGGAATGAAAATGTGAATGACCAATGTCTGAGAGAAGGTTAAAACTGAGCTGAAACTAATAATGACATAGTACTGGGCCTGTTTTGCATTGTATCTCAGACCCTCAGTTTTTAAAGCTTTTGTGGTTGCAGCTTCTTCACTGCACTGGCTCAGCAAATAACTGACATCACATATTAGAGTAGCACCTTGTTGAGTCGTTCTAAACCGATGTCGAAAGTGAAAGTCAAGTGAGGTGAACCAATCACAGGACAACAGTGTCACTATCCAGCAGACCCAAAAATAAAACCTCAGAGCTCAGAATAGTCGATAGGCGCTGATGCTGTGACTGGAGTCACTGTGCGTCACTGTTCTGCTCCATATTTTAAGCATGGCTGCTTTCCCCAATGACTCCCACCGCTCATTGATCTGTCAGCCTCTCACTGATGACAGGAGCCCTGCCAACCCATCTGCCCTTTCTCCATTAGAAACCAGCTATCTAATAGAAGCTGTCAAGAGCAGGATTTTTTTTTTTTTTTTTTAGGAAATCTGTTACTGTGCTCTTAGATTACAGGCTGCTGACATCTACTGGTGAAAATATGTAACTGCGAAAATTATATATCAGGTTATTTGAAGTAATAATTTGCTTGTGGGCATAGAATTAACAGCAGTGCAGTTTAACCTAGCTTCAAAGGTGATTCATCCCATATTAAACTCTTCTAAGCTGACTGGCTGGTCAGATCAGCCGAAAAATGTCCAAAGCTGCTCTAAAATCAACAGAAAATTGAGCAGGGATGGAAGCCATCTTGGTAAATCTCAAAATAAAATGGTATTGCCATTTGGCACAATCAGTCCACCATATGGCAGTATTCTGCAACTCATTTAATAGAAGGACAAGGTGGGCTGAGCTCATGATTGGTTTGGTTTACTTGTAGTGCATGTCTCACCAGCAGGGGATGCAATGGTCTAATGTTAAAATATCACATTATAAATAACTGAAGGTCAGTTCACACATCTACTTATAACAAAATGATTTAAAAACTTAAAGTTGCATGCTTATAGCAAATCTACACTGCAGTTTATTAATAACTTAGCACAAGACCAGTTAAATGTGTGCTTCTTTGTTGCAAAAGGCATCTTAACCTGAGAATTATGAGCAGATTTGAAATCACACCATGAGTCCTTCTTCGCATTATATTCTATTTTATGGTGTATTCTCTTTAATTCAATGCTTTCCCTGATTCCTAGCAAAATTTATCACAGGAAGTTGGTGTCAGCTGCTAGCTAGCCAGCCAAGCCTGTGACGTCAGCACAGTGATGTTTTATGCATGCTGTGACGTCTGGCTGGAGATTCATGCATCCTCTGAGTCTCAGTACCGGCAAAAACTGTTTGTTTGCCCACAGATAGAGCTGTTAAACTGGCAGATAAGCTCAGTTATTCAGTCGTTTCAGGTGTGCAGACAGTGTAGAAAACTACAACAGTAATATTGCAAAACATTATTACATTTTAAATAATTGTTTATATTAAAAAAAATTATTAATTCATGTGATGTGAATATTCAGCATCATTACTCCAGACTTCAGTGTCACATAATCCTTCAGAAAGCATTCTAATATGCTAATTTGTTTCTCAAGAGATATTTCTTATCATTTACAGTCCTGCTTAACATTGATATATCTTGCATAACCGTGATTTATCTTTTTAAGGATTCTTTCATGTATAGAAAGTTCTAAAGAATTGTAGTTAGTTTCAGTAGACATATTTTATGACAAGATTCCTTGCTTACATTTCTTCTCATTATTGATGAAATTTAAGCATTATTTGAATAAATAAATAAAGTTCAAAAGAACAGCTTTTAATTAAAACTTTTGTTCATTGTGTCTTTGCTGAATTAATTAATTTCTTTAAAAAAATATATATATGTTTTTTTCTTTATGCATACAGTATAGGAGCAAAGACTAGAAAAAGGCTGAGAGTCTGTACCAGTATGCACAGAGACATTTGCCAGGTATAAACACTGAAGTCTGTTTGCTATCTGGAGCTGATAGATTTCCAGGACACTGAATAATAATAAAAAATGAGCACTGAGGTGAGCAACAGGGAATTTTTCACTATGCTGCAGAGCCAAGAATAATAACAGACATCATCTTGAACTCAGGACGTTCATTCCTCTTATAGTGATCTGTTAAGAAAATTTCATTTTTACGCTGGGTTTCGATCTGTCACAGTAATTGGTTATTCATTGCACTGTGGAAAAATGTTTTATTAATTCCTGGAAAATCATAACTACATAGGTTGTCATACTGATATTATCAACATACAGCACCTGATCATTTAGTTTTGTTTGAATTTTTGACTTTTAATTTAAAGTATTGACGTCATGCATCTCTTTGGCAGGTTTATTAAACTGGATAGTTTTGAGCTTTTAAGAAAATTAAAAGCAGATTTAAACAGTCAAAAACCTCTTGAAAAACATCTTTGCTAAAACTTTATCTTATACCTGGCCACTGGCTGCACTTTCTAACAAAATAACCCAGGTTACCAATTCTGTGGATGATCTATGACCTTGTGTTATTTTCAGTATTTCAGTGCTAAAACACGCATGCTCCAATTTGCATGAATATTACAATCTTTCCAAGAATTGCCTATCATTATTTTTTGGATCATGATTATGACATCCTAACAAACTGTTATGACTGAAACATGTAGACAGTCCAAACAAGGTCATTTGCTTTAGCCAAAGATCTTTATCAGCCCTCATGCTGTTCAAGCCTACAACACAAAAACAATTTTAGCTGAAGCAAGAGATTTAGGGGGATTATTTGTTATATCTGACAATATAATTTGTTCACAAATTCTATTTAGATAATTCAAGAGAGAAAGAACCACCTTTTGACTCTGAAACTATCGTTAATACATTTTATAATAAATACATTTTATAATGCAAAATATTGCCTAAATGAATACCTTTTTTCAATTCTGAGACTTTAGCATTTCTGGGAAAATGGCTGTGAGTGACCATGAATGTGATTTCTGTACTGCTGTGTTCACTGCAGGTGAAAGTTTTACATCAGAGAAACCAGTTAAACCACTTTATTTCAGGTAGCAATCATAGCAACAATTCAGTACTCAAATTCTGGTCTCAAGTAAGTTGATTCCCTTTTAAAGCTCCTCGAGATCTCAAACTAAACTTGTAATTCATCAAGAGTGAATATGAAGATTAAGGACTTAAAAACCAGGAAGTTATATGCATGTCTCTTTCAATTCTTGGCAGCAACAGCAGGTTTTCTATTGTTATCTCGGATTTACTGTAGATCCTCTCTTGAGGGGAAGAAATAGACCTGGTTTTTTTCTTGTCTCAAAGACTTTGGTTCACATTTGTGTCTGGACATAAGATAGTTTATAAAAATCTGAATTCTCATATTCAGATGAACAGTTTTGTGATGATACTATTTTGTTTTTGTTATCTTAGTGCTGAGCAGATACACTTAATTTTTCCAAAAGGGAACCTTCAACATCCATACAACCTTTACTTTCCACAGAAGGTTCTTTATAGTGCAAATTGTTCTTTAGATTTAATGACTGAAGATCACTTACTGCCAGACTTTAAAGTTATTCTGATCACAACGAACTCAGACACATTCTCTTTTTTTTTGCACGGAGATGTGTGACAAATAAAAACAATGTGGGTTTTTGGCTCAGAATATCAAATATGTTAGATATTCTCTGACTGGATGAAATCATAGAAGCTAAAAAAATTCTGAGTCAGTGGCCATCATACAGTTATGTGACTTCCTATGGAATCTGTCCATTCAGATCTTCAGACTGGCTCTGAATTTCGGCAAACTAGCATCGACTTGTTTAGACTGTAAATTAGGGTAAAAATGTTGACGTGTATTCCAGTCTTAGGAAGATATGCTTCTTTGAAGAACTGATTACTGAAAGGTCCTTTTGAGGAACAGAAAATTGTTGTTCTATGGCATCAGTGCACCTTTTTGGGCGCATGAGAACCAGTGTTTAGATGCAATTAATATATGCAAGATACTGGCTTTCAAATAAGAGACTGTATATTTGCAAAAATATCTTTTAAAATTTAATTAGAATTTCTATTTGTTATTATTTTTATTGTTTATTATATTTTTTTCGGTCACACTTTATTTTAAGGTCCAATTCTCGGTATTAACAAACTATTAAATATGACTTTCACATCAATAAACTCCTAATTTGCTGCTTTTAGTAGTTAGTAAGGTAGTTGTTAAGTTTAGGTATTGCGTATGTGTATTAGGGATATAGATTATGGCCATGCAGAATATGTGTGCTTATAAACAGCCATGTTGTTAATAATAGTTGTTAATAACTCTCTGTGAGAGTTGGTGGCTATACTAAAGTGTCACCTTTTGATTTTACTCAACACTTTGCTTTAAACAGCTGCTGCAGACCAAGAAGGAAAGGGTTAATGTCTCAAGGAGGCAGGAACTGTGCTTTCTTTGGTCCCACCCCCTTTCTTGAGCGTGATCTCACAGTAAGGCGAGCTCCAGCCGTCTGGCAGCAATGGGCCAAAGAGTCTAGCTAAAATATGGCACAGACTCTCCCACATGAGTCCAGCTACCACACAGAAGCAGAGTAAGACAGAAAACTGAGGTACCTTCACTCACAGGAACATCTTAGATGAGAAGTTCACCTTGGACTGACAGAGCAGAAGATCCATGTGTGAATGTTGCTGGAGCATCTCTTGAAGTAGCACACATGCTTGCAGAGTGAAGCATGGGTTCGGACGAGGCCCGTCACTCAAGCTCACATCTCTGTTCAGAAGAAGTGAGGTGATGGACTATTAGAGGAGAATAGTGGAGATCATGCTTTGCTTTTTCTTGTTTTCCTTTATGTTGTAATTAACCCGAGGCAATGAGGAGTCGTTTTGATCCACGAACAATGTTTACCTAAAGAGAGTGACAAGAAGTCTGTTTGCGTGATTTGTGTGAAGGAATTACATGAGAGACATCACCGGATGATTGTGCCGGCAAGATGAGTGTGCCGGCAAACTGTGGATACTCTTTCTCAGCTGATCGGGCTCTGAAGCCACGGAACTGGAATTTGTATGGATCTCCATGTGCCGTCAACAGACCCATCGACATTGTGCAGAAACGCAGGCGGTAATAAGCTTTGATGATTTATTCTTCTACGGGAGCACAAATATAGCGTGGTCCAAAATTATTTGTGAAAATGCTCATATAAATGTAACTTGTTTCCTTTTCAAGTTATTTCTTCACTGCAAAAAATGCTTGTCTAGCCGAGATTTTTGTTGTTGTCTTGTTTCCAGCCAAAATATCTTAAATCAAGAAGGATTTTCGAGATGAGAAAAAAATATTATATAGATATATAGATTTGTTCTTGTTTCTAGCAAAAATATTTTAAAAATCTTCAATGAAGAAGGATTTTTTAGACAAGTAAAAAATATTGTTTTGTTTTCAGAAAAAACATGTCAAAATTAAGTGGTGTTTTATTTGAAACAAGTAAAATAATCTGCCAATGGGATAAGCAAAATAATCTTGTTTTCTGTTTGAAATAAGATTATTTTGCTTACTCCATTGGCAGATTATTTTACTTGTTCTAAGCAAAAAGTCACTTAATTTTGACTTCTTTTTCTGAAAACAAGACTGTAATAAATATAATATACTTATACTCTATAATATAATATACTTGTCTAAAAAACCCTCCTTCATTGAAGATTTATAAAATATTTTTTGCTAGAAACAAGAAAAAGCAAGAAAAAGATTTTTTTGCAGTGATTGACGGAACAATTTGACTAAAAGTCTAATTTTAAAATTTCACTCTTTTGCTTTAACTGTAGCCGAGCTGCGTGAACTCCAGAAGTTTGTGTCAGTGAGGATCATGATTTTCATAGATATAAAGAGCATCTTGATCTTCCCTGAAAGTACAGCAGCTGACTGTCTGTTCTAAAAGTAAATCTTATTTTAAAAGTCTTATTTTACACCTATAAAATTTAAAATATATGCTTGTGTTTTTTAAATTGATTTAAAAAATAAATAAATTAGTAAATTAGTAATAAATCCCAGATGCCTAATCTCACTATATATTTAAAAACACTTTAAGGCTGCTGTATTGATAACTGGAGGTTTTTTGTCTTTACACCTGGTGTACAGACAGAGACGGATTATTATGTGGTTTGGCTGTAAATCTTTCACTGTGTCCATGGAATAACCTGTTGATATACTCTGACCCATGGAAACTCTTTTCAGACGGCCTCTGTCTGACAAGATCTAGTAGCTCTCTGCTGTCTGATGGCAGTAAAGCACTATGATAAATGAGCAGTTATTCCTCCAGGGTTTTGCGTTACTCTGGGTGCTCAATCTGTGATCAAGAATATGTTCTGCTTTTGCTTTTATTGTATCATAATCTGGAAATCAGTTCATTTGTTCCACCAAATGCCAAGCAGCCCTGCTTACTGTTTCACTGAAAACATCCAACATTTAACACCTCTCATTTACATTAAAAAACTCTTTTTTTTTTTATTAACCAATAGCATTGTGAAATACAAAAATAAATATGCAACATTAAAAAATAGTCGCCCCTCTTGTTAATAAGCTAAGAAATAGTTTTTTTTTGTATTAGTACCAGGACTGTACATTAATGTTGTTTACAGAAATTGAAGGTGAAGCATATTTCCTGCATCATTAGCACTATCATTCAGATACATAATGACTGTTTTCACACAGGTTTCCTGAACGCTGCCCTGTTTGCCGCTGCTCAGAGAAAAAAAACCAAAACATCCCTGAACTCACACCATTGTATGAGCCAGTGTTACTGCGAAGAGATGCCCAAACAAACACAGCTATGTTTTGGTAGCAGAGTGTTGACACTTTTCATGGAAATGGCTTACTTTATGATAGCTTTTTCATATTGTCCCTGGAAAAGATTTTAACATCAAAAAATGGCACACTTTAAATCCATGAAAACGAGTGGCTGCATGTACGTTTGCTCAGTCACACATGCACCAGTTATTGTTATTCACATAAAACATATTTTCACATAAAGGCAAAAGTGAAGAAATAAAGGTTGCTGTGAATGTTTGTAAGGAGCATTTTCTTAGAAGACCAACCTTTTTTTTTCATGGCCATCTATAGACAAATCTTTCATTTCATTTTCTTATGAAACTCAATGTGCTGTGTCTTAGTAGAGTAGTAATTTTATAGGGAAGTATGGGATTTATGAAATACAGGGGAAATCTGCTTTAGTCAGAGGGGTTTTTGATTTAAAGAGAACCATGAAGCCTCTGTCCTCCCACAATATCAGCAAGGCTGTGTAGACCAAGCCAGAGACAGCACACTACTTTTGGACACACACACATATGCTTCCCACTCGAATAGCCATCAATGTCAGTGTTGACAGTGGGATTACAGATAAAAAAACATGTGTTTCCATTTCTTTCCACCATTTATTTTCTTAGTCCGTATCTTGCTTTATCAGATAAAGTACAGGACATTTGGGAATTAGAGACTTGGATGAAAGATTAAACTTTTATTACAAGTGAATATTTTAATGGAAACTTAAGGGAGAATATTACTGAGGTGCTGTATATTGTAGAATGCGCTGACATATTGATTTAGGTTTTAGACTTTGGTCAGTCTGCAGCTATTAAATTACAAAATACTTTGGCTTTATGTGACTTTATATTGCAAAGAGTCTTTAAATCTCTCATTTGTGATTTTCAGGTATACCGGTTATGCTTTAAATCTCACAGGTTTCACAACTAAGAAACAAAAAGGTTTTCATAAGTTTGACTTTTCTAACAAATTCAACGTTATGTCTCACAACTGCAACTTTTATACCGGTTATACTTTATCTCACAATGTGATTTAATTATAATTGGGACTTTATATCCTGCAGTGAGTATTTAAATCTTACAATTTACATCCTTTTATACATATATATTATAATTTATATCCCACAATATGACTTTAAATATCACAACATGACTTTATACCTCACAAATGATACTTTATTGTTTTAAACAAACTTACTTTGAAGTCTTTGAATGAACACAGGACTAAACATTTCAAGCCTTATGAAACACATTGGACACTTTTCATTACATTCCTGTTTTTAAAACTGATTATTAGAATCATTAATAGATCAATGTCCAACTAAAACATGGGAATAAGAGTGTTAAGGCATCTGTCTCTTCTTGTAATTCCTTCTTTTTGTAGAAGTCAGGATTTGTAAACCATTTGTCAGCTGTTCAAAATATTTTCTAGAGCTCCATGTCCAGAAAAATGATTTATGGGACTTAGTGGATTATAGTCACTAGAGGCTAGGAGTGCCACGTCTTCTGCTGTTAAATGTTAGCGGTGAGGTTAATGCAACAGTACTAAACAAAACAAAACAAAAAAACTGTCTGTTTGGAGCACCTTAAGGCTATTATCTAAGCACTTGGCTTTGTGTTGCTAAATTGTGTGACCTGACAGTATATTGTTCTGTAATGAATATGTTGAACGGTGTTGATGTTTTCCTAATCTTTATTAGAGAGGTTTGCTCTAAAGAATTCCTTGAGAATATCCATTTGTCTCCCTCTTGGCCGATGTGTCGGTGGTGTTAGATTGCAATCGTCTGAACATCTGCAGCTCATTCTTCTTGTTTTTTTTGTGTGTTTTTTTTAAGTGAAATGTGTCACATGGGATTACTTTTACCCCCAAGAGCTACAGCTATTTTCAGTTGAAGTTGACCTATTCTAAAATGATGCTAGTGTTGTCTAAAATGCAAAGGCTCTTAGCGCTTAGTGTTTGTGTTTATGCGGTTTACAGTAATGCATGCGGATATCTCTCAATCCTGCTGCAAAGTGCGTCTCCAAACCTACAGCAGATCTCTTTTCTCTATAGCATGACTAATTTTAGTTAGCTTTCTCATCACTTTGGATTACTTTCATAATGTATATCTGTTGTTTTCTTATGGTCACAAATGATGGTAGGATAACAGACTGAGCTCTGTCCGTGTCCTCTGAGGGACCCTCTGCTGTGTTCACAGAAGTGCTCAGTCACAGACCCTGCATGGAAAATCTGATGCACTTCGTTAACTCTGTTTGTAGTGATGGTCTGGCACCATGCATGAGACGACATGTATATTTTTCCTCTGTGATTTTTATTTTAAGGATATTTTAAGATCTCATATAAAAGTTCTGTTTTATATATAATGAGGTAAAGGAAAAGAAAAAAAGAAAAGAAAATTGATTTTTAATTTGAATAAATGCTAATTTAACTAATTAAGCCACATTTCGGTAGGTTATATGTGAGTTTTCTTTTAATAGTGTTGATTTACAGATGTAGTGTTTTTTTAATGCAAAGTGGTGCACACAAAACTGCTTTATGTGGAAAATTGTGTAATTAGTTTTCATTTGTAATATTAGTCATAAATACATGTTTATACCGTTCAAAAGTTAGGACCAGTAAAAAAAAATAAAATAAAAAAAAAGAATTAATACTTTTATTTAGCAACAATATTTCTGCTATTCTTAGTTTCTATTTATGAAAGAATCTACTAAAAGATGTGTCACAGTTATGTAAGATGTATCAATGTTAAGCAGGACTGTTTCCAACATTGATAATGATCAGAAATGTTTGTTATGCAGCAAATCAGCATATTGCAATAATTTCTGAAGGATAATGTGACTCTGAGGACTGGAGTAATGATGCTGAAGATTCCACTTTGACATCACAAATAAATTACATTTCAAAACACAATAAAATTGAATTTTAAATTTGAATAATATTTCAAAAATAATACAGATTTCATTGTATTTTAGAGCCAATGAATGCAGCCTTGGTGAGTATAGAAGTCTAAAAATGTTTCACTTTTGAATGTCGGTGTATTAATATTGTACGCTGAATACAATATATAAGTTAGAATACATAGATTAAAGGAAAAATTAAGGTTTTAATCTTAAAAAAAATATACTTATAAAAAAAAATTTCAGTGCACACAGCTAATTTTATGGCAGTAACAAGTAATGAACAGGGCTGAATGTGCCCACATAAAGTTTGTTTATATTAACTATAGCTTTCAAAAGTACAAATGTGTGTCAAAGTTCAAAATGAAATGGCCATCCATTCCTGTAAATGCAATTGCAAAAATGAAATGAAGGGAAGCGCTCTTCTCTGTAATATTAACGTACATTAAAGTCACCACCAGGTTGCTGTTTAGCAAGAAAATGTATGTGGAAATATCAGTGTAATACGCCTTCAAACGTCTATGACTTAATTCTGGCTAACCCCTGCTCATGCTTTAAAATGTCAGTCTAAATCAGAGACAAACCGAGCTTATTTTTAATCTTGACCATAAATGTTCAGTGGAAAGCTGAGATCACAGGAGCACTGCCCCCCTCTTCCTTTCCTTCCCTCTCTTTCTTTCTCTTTCTCTTTCTCTGTGCACCCTATTGTGCCTCAGAAATCTTTATACAATCTCTGCAGCTCTTACCGGTATGGATGTGCTTCACATTTTATGTGCACAATTAGGAAAAGGCAGCAATGCACAGAAACGGTGATTAAACAATCGAGGACACATCCTCCGCCCGCAGTGTCTACGCACGAGTATGTGACCCGCTGGATGACCCTGTAATTAGTCGGCTCATCAAATCGGTAACATCTCCCGTTGTGCTTCTGTGAGACTCCAATCTCAACGTCAAGCACCAAGAAGGGTCTTTTTAAAACCCAAATGCATGTTCACTTGTGGTTAACTGTGCTTTTGATGTCTCTTCGGCCGCCGTGCAACACAATAAGCATTTGTAAGGCAACAGCTGTCTTCCATATCTCCTGTGGTATGTTCATGTATGTCCGGGCCTCTGGGTGTTCATTGACATCGTGTGACGCTGTGTCTCTCTTAAATGTCATTTTTTCGTGTTGATTAGAAACAATGGAGAGAGGAACAGGATGAACAGCCTTCTGGCTGCGTCCCAGTGGACTGGTTATTCAACTGCTAGACTAAACGACTACGTGAGATTCATATGAACTTGTGGCTCCGCCTCTATTCTTCTTTTCTTTACATGAGATGCTGCATAAACAAACACGACTGAATGTGGAGGCGGCGGTCTTACTTTTCTTAAGATGTTTTGAGTGTAGATTAGGCTATAGTGTTTACCCGGGTGGGACGGGCCGGGCTGATGCAAGACCTTTAATGTGCCCGGGTTAGGACTGACATAGCACCAGTGTCTCCTGACGCATGATGGGTGTCAAGTGTTTAGATACTGACAGTCGACAGGCTGCAAGGGATTTAGTACCAGCTCTTTTGCTCCTCACGCTGGAGGTGTTCTTGAAATGTCTGAAGGTTTCTGCTCGAAGCATTCGTAGCGAGTTGGTCTCCACTTAGAGTCAATTTTAACCTGTTCTTGAAGGCAGTAGCCTAGTTTCCATCCAGTTTTTACGCTGTTTTGTTATCAAATTTGCTGTCTCCAGCCTGTTTCCATCCAACTGACATTTTACCGATAAAATGGTGTGCGTGATGACGCATACGTTTTGGTGTATCGCCAAAAAAATTGCCCTTAAGCTGTTTCCATACATAATTTCACCTATTGCACAAATCATATGCATGTAGTCTGTTCTTCATCCATTTGAAAAAAAAAAACAAAAACTTAGCCCATTATTAAATTATATTGTTAGGCCTACATAAAAAAAACAACTTTATTGAGTTTTCATGTTTTTATACTTTGTTATAGACTATTTAGATACAAGCAATAGGCTGAATATGAATATGTTTTAATGCGTTTAAGGTGCTTTGACGTGAGCAACACCACGAACCCGGACGCTACCAATAGGCTAATTCTGTCATGTGACACTACATTTATTTGCATTAAAGCCCATTTTCACGATAAAATGTAAAAAAAAACTATTTTTTGCGACATTAAGTATCGATATAGAATTTATGCACTAAAGTTAAAAGGAAAAATACTGTGTCGACATTTACAAAATTCTATCGAAAACTCCTTGGATGGAAACCTGTGATAGGCTGGGTTGAAGTCAGGGGTGTAAAATGTGTTACAGTGTGGATACTGCTTCAGACTTGAGCTGAAAACATACATGAGTGGGAAAAAAGGAAAGTTTCCATTAATTCAATTTCTTTAAAAGTTGAAAGAAAAATGTTTTTCGTAGCTTGGGTAAATGATTATAGTACAGTTAATGCACAAACTGTGCAAATCCAGTTTTGTTTATATAAAACTCATCCAAGAACCAAAAAAAAAATAAAAATCTGCAGAATTTCTTGCATTTTACATTCAACAGCAATGCATTTTATAGTTTTTTGACACTTCAGTACTGTTGTTTACAGACTGTTCACTTCTATTGTGTTTTTCATATCTATTTACATTATTGTTTGATGGAGGTTTTTTTGTCTATAGCCAACTCAATAATAATAATTACTTTTTTATTTACTCATTTATTTGCAAATTTATTTGTTTATTTATTTAATTTTATTACTATTATTTTTATCATTTTCTTCAAGTTGAGCTGGCAATAGTCACTATGTTGCTTGATTGTTTGTGTTATCATCATCAGGTTGAATCGGTTTAGTCAGGTTATTAATTAACTAATTTATTTATTTTATCATCATCAAGTTGAATCAGTTTAGTCGTGTTATTTATTTCTTTATTTTATCATCATCAAGTTGAATCGGTTTAGTCACCATCCTATTTTTTTTTTTTTTTTTTTTTGGGTTGAGTTGGTTTAGTCACCATTTATTGATTTTTTTTATCATAGTCAAGTTGATTTACAACATACTTTGTGCTATCATCATGGTTTGACTGAAAAAGTCTGGCTTCACACATGCTTTTTCTATCATGAGCCACAGGAGGCATCCTGATCCCTAAAAACAGCCCATTTTTTCCACAGCTCTACAAGCACAAAGACTGCTCACAGCGACCGGTTCATCTGATTGGTGGAACTGACTGCTATTCAGTGATGCAGACAGTTGTCATAACAGGGTAAAGACTGTCAAGGGAATAGTTAAAAATTAGAATGTAACCCTATACTTTCAAGTTTATGTAATAAGTTGTTCTTATAAGATATTAAAGTGCAGAGTAGTATGTTTTTTTCACATCATGTTGAAACCAACAGAACTAGAAACAACGCAGAGATGTTCTCCACAAAGAAACTGTGATGCTAATCATATTTTATGTACCTAAATACACATGACTAAAATGAGTGTCAGTATTTCTTTTCCCATTCTCACCTCACAGAGTAATACAGATTTATCATTTAAGTAATGCATTTGTGCAATATTTATTCAATAATAAAAATAGTACGAGAATTCAACCGTTTGAATTTCGGTGAAATCTACTTATGAATAAATTGGCTGATGTTCCTATACGCAGTGACGTAGTTTCCACATGCAGTACAAAAACAGCATCAAAAACACAGCTTCACAAAGTGATGAAATTCCCACATTCCCTTTTGACGGAGGATGTCTTAAAATGGCAACATGGAAATGTGTGGGTGGATAGATGCGTGGGCTAAAAATAGCGCAGCAGAAATCTCCATAAATATTCATGAATGGGGGGAAGAATCTGAGGCTACCTGCAGCTCTAAATATAGCGCTTCTGCTCGGATCCCTCGCACAGAGACAAGCTATTTATAGCAGCAGCTCTGCAGAAGCACCTCGCTCTGAGAGTGCACAGGGACCCATAGGATAGGAGAGACAGCATTAAAGATGAGGGACGGAAGCAGAAACCAAGTGGAAGCGACAGCCTCTGCCCCAAGCACAGGTATTTTTAGAGATGGATATGGTGTCCCCTCACGCCAGAACGTACAGTAGTGGGACTTATAGCGCTGTTGTGTATGTGTGTGTTTTCGTCCATTCAGAAGAATTCTGCTCTCTCTCTCTCTCTCTCTCTCTGTCTATATGTCTCTCACTCCTGTATGCGGTCACATGAATACGGTGCACTGGGTTGATTATGTAAGACTGTGTTAGAGACATCCGTCTTGTCCTAATGCAACATCTATGAGAGATGTGAATGAGGACATGCGATAAAAATTAAGATAGTACTTATTTTAACTGGACCCTTCAAACTCACATGTATTTTGCGGGGTGCTTTGCATGACCGGGGGTAAAAGTTAGACGTTCAGAAAAAATAGATGTTATTAATAATTCATATTATTATTACATTTTAAAATGATCATTATTTTTATTGTAAACAATTGATTACAATTATTAAAAATAAATATATATATATATATATATATATATGGCAAATTTGTACATTTATTATAATTGTAATTCATTAGATTTTAATAAACAATAATAGCAATAACAACAGTAATAGTAAACGATAACAATAATAGTAAATATATAATATTTATATTTTAAATACTATTACTAATACCAATTATTCTTTTTATTATTAATATATACGATTAAATTAATATATATTATATTATTATAATTTTACTAAATATATTTTCTATTGTTAAAATTTATTAAAATAACAAGTACTATATATTCATATTATGCTTTCATAGACACTAATAAATAGGAAACATATAGTATTTATTATTTAATAATAATAATAATTATATATATAATATGTAGGTGACCAAATATTATGTTCAAAGCACCATTTATAATATTTGATATGCTCAAATGTGATGATCGTGCAGATAAAAAGGTTAATAAAGCATAATACATAATATCTATTTAAAAAAAAAATTAAAAGCACATTTAAAAGCTGAATATGTGGTGCATTGGATAACATGATTGAACTTGAGCAGCATAAATGGTAGTATTACGTGTTGAACTGAAAAACAGAGGCTATAAATAATGTTGCTTCCTTTATCGTTTTATTGTTATTCATTTATGCAATGCATTTCCTGATCTCCTAAATATAGAAAGAAAAATGGCCATTGATTTGCAGTGTTGTTCCACTCCTTCACATTAACCTAATAACACACTGTAGATGAATACATTAGCAGTGGATCATTATCAAACAGACGGCACATCAGAGGCAGGACCATTGATTAATGAAATCACTATATATGGTGTGTTTCAATTCTGTGCCAGTTTGATTGGGAATTGACTTTACCTGAGGAGGTTATTTTTAGACCTCTCACATGCTTCCACGTCAATGAGCGGAGGCTATTTTTAGCTTCGCATTCCAGCATCACATTGACCTTGAAGAACACAGCTCATTCAGAGCTTCGCTGCCTCTGTGTCTCAGGAGATCTCACCCACTCCACAAAACCTGAATCTGTCACTGAAATGGACAGATTGACTGCACTCAGACTGGCTTAGAGGAGGAAGAAATCTTAAATGCGTTTCTCTCATTGACTGTCACCATGACAGACTTGCTAGATCTGTGTGTGTGGAATGAGGTCGAATGCTGTTCTGCCAGTGTTGCTGGATACCATGCCATTTAAAGCCAAAACGTAAAATTCTCTTGTTTACTACTCACCCTTTTTTCTGTGGAACACAAAAGAAGATATCTGAGGAATGCTGGTGGTAACCAAACAGTTTTGGTTCCCATTGGCTTACATTGTATGAAAAATAAATAAAGCTACCAATATTAACATTCTTCAAAATATAATCTTTTGTACCACAGAAGAATCAGTTATACAGGTTTGAAATGATATGAGAGTGAATAAATGATGAGAATTAAATATATATATATTGTTAAATATAAAATATAAAAAATGTTTCAAAAATGATGTAAAAATGATGAATGAAAATAATAGCTAACGGTCAGGTTTTTTTAGGATTTATATGGTGAAATATTAACGCAACAACTGAACTGCCTCTTCAAGAGCACGTTTTAAGAGTGCATGTGACATTGAGTTGCTGTAAATATAGAATTTCTTTTTAAAGGGATAGTTCACCCAAAAGGTTTGTCACAAAATTATGGATACTTTAGATCAGTTGTGGGCCTTGTGTCTCACCTGGTTGCCTAGCAACATTGCTCAGAAAGTTGCTGCGTGTATCATCAGCCTTACGAGTTTGGAATAACATGAGGGTGACTTATTAATGGCAGAATTTAAATTTTTGGATGAACTATCCCTTAAAATATATATTTTTTGCTTCATACATATTTGTGTTTTTTTTGGAGACTGATATACTGTCTAGTTGTGTCATATAGCCTGTAAGGCTAGAGCTTATATCTAGATTGACACAAGAAGAGAGCGTCTCAGCACGCATTTGAGTGCAACCGTTTTATGAAGGTCTCAGTGACCTTCTGCAGTAGTTCAGCTCAGGTCATCGATGCAGGGTGCGTACTGAGTGTGTAGATCTCACACGGGTGGAAAAAAATCATCCTAATGCAGCTAAACTTTTATAAAAAAGTCTCCTAGGTGAATTGTGTCAACCCTTTCTTTCTGTTTTTCTTTCCTCAGTTTTGATGTTGAGAATGGGCTGTCGGTGGGCCGCAGTCCTCTGGAGTCCCAGGCCAGTCCAGGCTCTGGCCTTGTGCTCCAGGCCAATTTCCCTCACAGTCAGCGACGGGAGTCCTTCCTATATCGCTCCGATTCTGACTTTGACCTTTCACCCAAGGCCATGTCCCGAAACTCATCCACGGCCAGTGAGCTGTGAGTATCACTCGTCTGATTTATCCTTTAATATAGCTCAGGAAATGTCAGTAATCTGCATACTCTAAATGTATTTATGATGGCTTTTAATTCTTTAAACAAATTTTACTATTTTAAATTACGTTTTTATTTTACACTAACGTTCAAAAGTTTTGTTTTACAATTTTTTTAAGTACATTTTGATATGCTTTTTATTTTTTGAGGATGCATTACATTGAAAAGTGCCAGTAAAGCCATTTATAATGTTACAAAATAATAAAATGATCAAATTTAAAATATATATATATTTTTTTAATTTGTTCTTTTGAACTTCATCAAAGTATCTAGAAAAAAATGTATTGTGTTTTAAGCAGCACAACTGTTTTCAATATTATTAATGATAAGAAAAGCTTATTAAGCACTTAATCAGCATATTAGAATGATTTATGAAGGATCATGTGACACTGAAGTTTCAGCTTTGCCATTAGAGGAATAAATTACATTTTAAAAATTATTAAGATGGAAAATATTTATGTTATACTGTAATATTTTTCATTATAATAGTTTTTACTCTGTTTTGATCAAATAAATACAGCCTTGCTGAGCATTAAGAGACAAAAAAAGCATCTTACCAACTCCAAATTTTTGAATGGTCACCAGAAACAAAAAACGAGTTTTCATGTGCATGTTTGTTTGAGTCACTGCAAGCTTCACGTGTGTGTTCTTGAGCTACAGTGCTTGTGAAGAGTTCTGTTAATTAGGACTGTAAGCGTTTGCCTCATAACAGATGTGACTTACTCCAGCTGGTTGATTATGTCTGAAACACGGTTCTCCCAAGACACACTTTTTTAATAGTGTATTACATCAAATCATATTGCTCAGTCATTTTGGAAAATCCAAAGCGCTGGTTAAAAACTCCTTATTATTACCACTTCCAGCTGTACTTTCCATCTTAGCACGCTTGCATGTCAGCTCTGGTTTGCCGGGATTTCAAGTAGGAAAAAAAGGGCACCGCATTCTTGTTTTTTCCGTGTGTGTGTGTGCAGTTTATTTTTCCAGCCTGCGTCAAAGCTAGCCGCTCAAATCGAAACACCTTAAGGCTGGTTTACACCAACCCAATAAACAACAGCCACAGGGTGAACTCAACCACCTACAACTGCTGTTTGTTGGGTTGACTTAATCGCAGGTCACCAACTCTTGCTTGTCTTTTCAAAGGGAAGAGAGTTTGAAGCACTGGGAAGTCAACTGGCTAAATCGGTGAGAAGATATAGAAAAATATTGATGTCCTCCATTACAGAATCCAGGCCCGTTCTCTCTCCTAGACCAGTCTAACCTCAGAGCTTCCCCTGTTTACATGCCACCAGAGAGGCTTTTGGAATATATGAATAAAGACACAATTCCCAGCGTGTTCCCGAGTTCGGCTACTCTCCCGCTGCTCCTAAAATACACGTGCATGACACACCCTATCCGAGCCCATCTGTGTTCTTATTACGTCTTTCCATAAGCTTTTAATATAGGATATCTAATATCCCATTGGAGAATCTGAGGTACCTTCCTTATGCTGAGCTTTATTTCTTTATTTCCATCCAAACTGCATGTTAATCAAAAGCATATTACCCGCCCGCTTGCTCTTTTGAATGATGGTGTGCTGTAACCTGAAGCCAACCACATCCTTAAGTCTCCACACTTAAACTCTTAGTCATGCTTTTTCACTGATCCTTAAGTAATTTAATGTGCCTCCTTTTATTATTGGGAGATTAAAGAGCTGTCTTTTCCAGTATGTAATTTTTATGTTTGATTTGTGATTTGTTAATGTGTTTTTCTCTTACAGCCATGGAGAAGACATGATAGTTACACCATTTGCACAGGTTAGTATTAGAGTGGGCCTTGAAAATGAAAGCCTGCGTAGTTGATCTGACATTAATGGACGTTTATAGACTTTGCATCATGTGGTTTCTCTGTTGAGGAACATGGTAGTTTCACTTTGCTCTCCCTATATTTTAAAGAGAGATTAATCTACTAATATTTAGAAGTGGGTTTTTTTTGTGTGTGAATGTGGAGTGTGCTGCCTTTGGCGGGAACAGCCCTTCCGCTCTTATGCAGCTTGCTTTACGTGGGATTTGCGTCACCACTGTACTCGGTTTACAAAACAGGCTAGGAATCCAATACCGCGTTTGTCGATATGGATGCTGACAGATGAGAAATCTGCATGGCTTTGGAAATCAGATACCCTTCATGTCTTTTGAAACTCCAAAAGAGCTGCAGAAGTTCAGACAAGCCAGACATTTTACGCAAATCTTTCTTTTTCTAGGTCACCTCTCTATGTAACATTTATTCTCTCTCGCTCGCTGCAAAAATCATTTATTAACCTGTGTTTTATCTTCTTTTCAAGTAATAATACCTAGACATTAAAAAATATCATGAATGTAATTATGAAGCAAAATGGCATAATATGTTAAGAAATTCAAATTGTTTACTGTAAGACATAATTGTGTGAAATGTAGGTTTAAAACAATGTATAAAATGATATATATTTAAAGAAACTGTTTTTAAGATAAATAGATCTTTATTATAAAATACAATTCTAAAATATAAAATAATAAAATATTATTAATTGTTTACTAAATATTATATATTTAATTCCATAAAACAATACAAATTCTATAAAATATGGGAAGAAAACATTCTTAAAAATTAAAATTTCGTTAATATTTTTTCAGGGTTTCAATATTTCGCTAGACAATAATACAAATACACTATACAGGAATTTTTGCAAAAAAGGACAAAGGATGTGTTTTTGGCACGGACCTACATTATTGTTTCTTCTTATAGGTCCTTGCCAGTTTGAGGACTGTGCGGAGCAACTTTGCTGTTTTGACCCATCAGCAAGACCGTGTCCCAAGCAAGTAAGGCCCGATAAACAGTGTAATGTCTGTTTAGATGCTTTTGAATCATGCTTGATCTCCACTGAAACAAATCTCCGCAGGAGGTCCACTGGAAGCAACCCACCATCCATGTGCAAGACAAGCCTTCCAGGTTAGATGACATACTCTTTTAGAAAAGAAGAACAATGCAAAGTTTATTTTAAGTACATATGATGATGAACACATTTCTGTAGTCGTGAATATATCAACGCAGTGCTGTATTTTGCAGAGGAGCCGTTTCAGAAGTTGGCAGTTGAGACTCTGGATGAGCTGGACTGGTGTCTTGAACAGCTCGAGACTCTCAAGACGCGTCACTCAGTCAGTGAGATGGCATCTAACAAGGTAGATCTCCCAAAATAAAAGATTCATTACTGACATGCCTCAAATATCCCGAGTGTCACCCAGGGACTTGCCTTAAGCGCTAATAACCATCTAACACAATACATCAACACTTGCTGATAACAGCACCCGAATACTCAACATGCCTCTGTATGAGTTACACATGCGTCAGATGTCTATTTTAGATGGGAATGGGCTTCATGCATGTTCTGAATCGCTCCTATCCCCAGTCCTCCTCGTGTGCTGAAAAAAGTGAATGAGAGAGTGGAGTCATGGATGAAGCTGCTTCCCCCACCCCGTCTATCTCCACTCACTCCTGCTGGGGATTTCACAGCCTGTGTGACGTGTGATTAACCCACCCAACCAGAGACCACGTGCACCGCTGATACAAACTCTCACACATACATGTGGATGTATGTACACATGTTTGAGTGTTTTCACATTTATCATATAGTGTGATATAAAAGAATGCCTGTTTTCCCTGCTCTGCTCTGTCAGAGTGAGCATCTATTTATTTCCCCCGCTCATTACAATGGAAAACACATCCATACACACATCCGCGCAAAGCATGAAGCGGCTCCTGAAGCTTTCATCTTCAAACCAAGTGCACATGGTGCAGCCCCAGCCCCCTGTATCCACCCCATCCAGCCCCTGCATGTGCCCCGGAGCCGCGAGCCAATCGCACGCCTCCCCTTGACCCAGCCTCTGTGACAAACCCCATCCGATTGGCCGGCGTGCGGCAGCGAGTGGGGAGCTACCTGCCGGGAGGGAGAGAGAGAGAAGGGGGCTGCTGGGAGGAGCCTGATCTCTGTGTTTACACATGAATCAGGCAGAGTAGGAGAGTGGAGCATGCAGCAGCGATGCAGACTCGCTCCAGCCAGCGGCACACGCTTTCGGCCTGCCACAGGTGCAGCCCATGGCAGCTGGAGCTCCCGGTGCTGGGCTGAGCTCTGCAGTGTCGCCACATTCGGCTTGGACCGCTAGACTGCTGTTGAACATCTGGAACGTGTCTGTAGCGTGTGCACCGGCCAGACGGAGCTTCTGTTTTGTTAAAGCCTCATTTGGTGCTGAGATGCCAGACGTCAGTTACTTGCTCTCTGTGTCGTGGACGCATGTTCAGGTAAGGCTCGTGTTGTAATTCTGCTCTCGGGAGAAGCTCTTGCATTGTTTTCCTCTGGAGTTGAGAAGGATGCTCTTGTTGACACTCTATAAATCAGACATGGTGCAGCGTGGTGCTGTGAGGATGTCAATTTGGGTGTGTTGAGTGTTTCTGACGTCTGTGTGTTTGTGTGTGTGTGTGTGGTTTCTACAGTACTACTGTACATTTTGCTGCCTCACTTGGAAGTGTTTCATTCTGAAACCTCGTGTATGATTACATAATAGCACTACACAGATGAAAGACACTCCTCCTTGCTTGGGCCAGCCCCTCATCTTGGGTGAATATGGCAGCTGAATGAAGGCCACTCTGTAATGCAGTTATATTCAGATATAAGCATGTCATGTGATGTTTGGCAGCACACATTTGTAGAATAAAAATGTTTTGTTTTTATAAGATTCGGTTGGGTGTTGTATGGAAAGGCTGTCATTAAAATCAAATACGGTGGATTGGAGATGTTGATTCTCAAAGCCGTTTATGTGTTTCGTTCTTGTGTCCTGTTCTGCAGTTCAAAAGGATGCTGAATCGAGAACTAACCCAGCTGTCAGAGACGAGCAAGTCAGGAAACCAGGTCTCAGAGTACATCTCCAGCACCTTCTTAGGTAAAACCAACTATTTTGTACATTCTCTAATTTAATACAAATGTTTTAAATTATTAGGACAACACAAAATATTATTTATGAAACAAATCAAAATAATTTTAGTTTTACTAATATATTATTATAATATTATTATAATATTTTGTATTTAATAATATCAGCTTGCATTTTTATATTTTTTCGTTTTAAGTAATTTTCAATTATTTTAAATGTAGTATGTTTTAGTTATTTTATGGGCTTTTTTTTACATTTTGTGCTATATATATATATATATATATATATATATATATATATATATATATATATATAAACACACACACACACCAACACACATTTTTTGTT
>JAUMHE010000043.1:8937888-8949993 GCA_032359235.1 Enteromius mattozi
ATATATTAAATATATTTGTTATATAAAAAGTATATAGATGTAAGTACATGTAAATCTCAAAATATATATTATGTGTGTATTTATATATTAACAATAGATATATACAGTAAACATGTAATTTGTTTGACAGCACTAATATATGTGTGTATATGTGTGTGTGTGTAATTTTTTTTTTTTTAAATATTGCAAATGTCATCACAACCTTAAATTAATACAAATATGTAAACCATACATGGAAGTAAATCTTTACCACCTGATACATAAGGATAAAGTGTTAAAGGTATTTAGCCTATTAAAAGTTCTTCTCATTTTCTTATATTTAATAATTTATTATTATTATTGTTATCGTTATTTAATTACAAATATAATTTTTTTTTATTACTAAATGTCTTTTTTAGGCAGTTCAAATGCTTTTTTTTTTAATGACTCATTTTCTTCTTTTAGGTCCACGCAGATTAAGACATATTCATGGGACAACGCTCAAGTGCTGCTGGTGGGAAATAAATGTGACATGGAAGACGAGAGAGTGGTTGCTTCAGAGAGAGGTAGACAACTGTCTGAACAGCTAGGTGGGTTTTCTTGAGCTATTCATGTTTTCTCATAGCTCTATAAGTTTCATTTGAAAATAAATTTTTTGACTCTCACAGGCTTTGAGTTCTTTGAGGCCAGTGCCAAGGACAACATTAACGTGAAGCAGTCATTTGAGCGACTGGTGGACATAATCTGTGAGAGGATGGCAGACAATCCGGAGACGACGGATCCGTCCATCACAGGAAACAGGCCGGGCCCTCAGCTCAGTGAGCAGCCACAGCGCTCTCACAAAGACTGCGCTTGCTAAGGGTCGCTCTCAACCTCTCCACCATTCCCAGCAGACTGAACAATGGACGCTGTAGGAAACAAGGCTTCGGTAAGAGAAGAGCTGATGGGATGCAGCTGAGAACCTGTCCTCTCTCTGTCCCTTTTGTGAGATTGACATCAGTGCATTTTTGTTTCTCATATATTGATATCAGTGACTCCTCTCGTCTCTTAAGCATTTGAATAATTTCATCTCTTTTAGATTTTGGGGTCAAATTAATTCCAACGTGAAATTGGGTGAATCACATTTTGTTTTGGTACACTGTCTGCTAAAACAAATTTCTAAGGTATGTTTTCCAATTCGTCAATACATTGCCAGGAGATATTATATTATTTCCTAGATAGAAAAATATAGATTTGGGACCAGATTGTTGTGTGGAAACCGTCAGCATAAAAGCTCATCCCAAGATGGAACGATTGAATGAATCCTAAGCTTGGATTGTTCATAAATACAGTTTCGCTCTTAATTTTTTTAATGAAAGAGTGAAAACAAAATGCACACTAATTAATTTGCTCCCTATTATTTTTTTAATAACAGCACGTGTATTTTGTAAAACATACATTATATTATATTATATAAGCGGTATATGTGTGATAATAGATGTAATTAGGAAAAAATAATTATGATGTGCTTAATTGCTTCTTGTTTTGTAATATGAAGTAATTAATGAATTTAAGTGTATTTTCAGTTATATGTTCTGCTTTTACTCCGGTTCCTACGTACAGGTGGTCTCAAACTCCTCATTTTACCATAAAGGAAGTGTGTGAGTGTGTGTGCATGTTAGCATGTCATCCTAGTATATATAGTTTTTACGAGCATAGATGCGGATTACTGCTGTTCTACAGGATAAAACACAATAAAAGCTTTAATGAAATGAGACTAAATCAAAGAATACCAGCTAATGGGTGTAAAGACTATATTTTAAAAAGACTAATATTTCAACAAAATGCATTGTGATTAGCTTGAAATTGTCATTTAGGCATCGGAAACAAACACTATATGCACCACTGACTGATCAACATATGTTAATGCAGACAATAATGTTACCGCTTTATTTATTGCTTATTTATTTACATGCGTTTTTGTTGGTGTACGTGTTCTGCATTAGATTAAGAGGGCTACTGCTATACTTCTAGAACAGGCTTGGACATGTTAAGTGTCTTGCTTTTATAAATCACAGAGTTTTAAACACAAAAGGCAAGGAATTTTTGGAAACATCATGTTTGTAGAAGTGTGTGTTGATTTCCCCCTATGCAATTCAGAAGCTTTGTTATACCAAATAGTCAGATACGCAGGGATATTGTTTGTAAGGTAATTGACTATTTATACCCTTCATTTAAAACCTTTTTTTACAGGCCAACAAATACCAAACCACCGGGATTTCCTTTTTTTATACAGAGAATTTGACACGTTAGTATGCTTTATATATGCAGAGTAATCACTGGTTAAGTACAAGCCAAAAAACAGAGTTTTGGTTTTGATACTCTTTTTGTAGTTGGCAGTTTCGAGTATTGTTTGTTTTTGTAATTGTACAATAGTTCTTCAGTTCCTGCACTATGACATATGTCATTTTAAAAGTTACAAGTAGGTTTTTAAGTGATGTACATCATGCCGTGTTTCACCCTTGGAGATAATGGTAAGAATAAACCACTGTATTAGCAACTGATATAAGCAGGACACTCGATGTCATGAGTTTTACGGGAGTCAAGTGACCACATGCATCTGTTTATTGAATTCAATAAAAAGCTATGTTTGAAATCTTGTGTGACTTTTCGCTGTCATTGTTGACTTTTTTTGGCAAACGGGCCTCAAAAAGTTATGCTTTCCTAGTTTTTATTAAAGGTTTATTATGTCGTAGGAAACAATGTAGAGTTTGATGCGTACTCTGCGTCTTCGGATAATTTATTTATTATCTGACGGAGGCTGAATGACAAGTACAGATGCTAAATAAAGAGAGTCTGGGGAATTGAAATCACCCAGATGTTAAACGTACTGTATAAATTAACTTTTTTCACATCCTCATCGCACAATCTAAACATTTTCTCAAGGTAATCAAGATCCGCACAGATTTAAGGAAGGACATAGCAGTGGAGACCTACGGAAACCTGTTACGAATTCTCTGTAACAGTAATTTATGAAATATATCTGCGTTGGGTTCTTGCTTTCAGATGTTTATGGATAATCCTGCTGATGTCTATGGCATTTGTAATGGAGGGATGACGGTGCCCTCCACTATGGATTTTTTTCAATTTAACAGGAGTTTGGTTGAAGTTTCTTGCGGACAGAATGACTCTTCGATCTATACAGACGGGTATTCTTCTGTCATAGATTATGTATTTTATCAGGAACAGCAGGAACTTGTGAATGGGAATGCTTGTACACGCTTAAACCCAACAGAAGAGTTTCACAGCACTCAGAATGGAGAAATACAGGGAGAAAGGTTCAACAGTTCAGTCATGGATAGATCTATTCATCCGAACTGGTCACGGTTTACCTGCCAGTGGCTGGAGCGATGCGCAGGTGCTCCACAGAGCTGTATGAAAACCTACAGCACAATGAAGGAGCTCATCTCTCATCTGACAGCGGAGCATGTTAATCTGTCAGGACAATCCAGTTACGTTTGTTTGTGGGAAGACTGTTCTCGTCAAAGGAATCCATTCAAGGCCAAGTACAAACTGATCAATCACCTAAGAGTGCACACAGGAGAAAAGCCCTTTCAGTGCTCCTTCGGATGTGGAAGAGCGTTTGCACGTGCGGAAAACCTGAAAATTCATGAAAGGACACACACAGGTAGCACTTCAATTGTTTTTGTTAGTTATTATTAATGTTGCAGGAAGTGTTTGGGTTTAATTTTCTTTTTCTGTTGCAGGTGAAAAACCTTTCAGATGCCCTTTTGAGGCCTGTGAAAGGCGTTTTGCAAACAGCAGTGACAAGCAAAAGCACATACGTGTCCATGCACAGGAGAAACAGTACATTTGCATGCACTGCAATAAATCATATTCCCATTCAAGCTCTCTCAGAAAACATGCAAAGGTAAATTAGAATTTAAATATACAGCTCTAAATTGTATAGACCTACATTCTACACTATAAAATTTTTTATAGAAGTGCTTTTACATAAATTCTTTTTCACTAAATGTACTTTTTTAAATGCACTTTTTATGTTGTACCTTAATAAGTTACTTAATAAGTGAATGATATACATCATGCAAATTAAGCTCTATTCTACCGCTCTTCTTCATCAATACAGGTCCACCTGCCAGTCATGGAATCTACTCACAACTACAATTATGACAGCAGCTATAAAGATCCAAGCCTTTTTCAAATTATATTTTAAGGTGTGCCCTAGTGTAAAATTAAGCAGTTTAAATAAGATCAATATGTGAGAAAGGAGCTCCACAACTCTGAAAGTCATAGCAGTTGTATAATGTAATATTTTATGCAAAATAAACTATTGCTGAGTAATTTATTATACACCAATTAATTTGAATAATTTTAATTACTTAGATAGAAAATCTAAGTAAATGGTCTTTGAAAAGTTTCCCATTTCTGGTCTGTGGAGGATAAATAATAATACTAGTGCTTTCAAACGGTTAATATAAAAAAATTTAAAAAGAGGTTTTTGTTTACATTATATGTGTATGCATCCTGTGTATATTTATTATGCATATACAAATACATGCACAAACAATATATATATATATATATATATATATAGAAAAAATATTTGAATATTACATGTATGTGTTTGTATTTTATATATAGCATAAATATACACAGTACACACATATATTATGTAAACAAAAACTTATTTTGGATGTGATTAATCCCAATTAATTAAGCACTAATTAATACATATCATTTTTGATTAGTAAAAACTATTTGTATGTTATATTGTAAATTTCATGTCAAAATTACAGCATGATATAATATGCAGACATATAGTCATTAAGTATATCAATATAACACTGCATGTACAACTTAAACCCTAAACACAAGTGTTAACAATGTTTTTTGTTGTTGTGTTTTAAAGTGATCGTGTTCAGCTGAAGTGTAATAAAACATAAAACACTGCACATTTCAGTTTCATTCAGAACACTTTTTTTTTAATCGGCAAACAAAAATTAAGAGCATTTTTAATGACACAGCAAAGGGGAAATTGTATGTTTGTATGTCTGGAAAAAATAAAACTCTGTTCTCTTCCTCTAGACAGAATAAATCCTCCACACACTGATCTGATGTCTCTGAACAGTAATTGCATTCATTAGAACAGGCTGACCGCTGCTAATCACAGCTAATCCATCTTTGGGTTAAAGTTTGGCCTCTAATAAACAATTAGTAAAGACTGAATTTAAATGTACAGTTCACCCATAAATAAAAATTGCATCATAAACTCACCATCAAATTGCTCCAAACCTTTGACTTACTTTCTTCTCTTCAGCACAGAAAATAGAATGTGGGTGTGTATATGTTCAGCAGAGAGAAGAAAAAAAAAAAATATATATATATATATATATATATTAGTGCTGTCAAACTATTAATTGTGATTAATCACACAGGTTTTTGTTTATATAATATACATAGTGTGTTTACTGTATATATTTATTATGTACATATAAATACACACACATGCATGTATATATTTAAGAAAACATTTTGTTTATATATTATATAATTTATATACTGTAAATATAAATACACACACGTAAATAAATGTGAATATTTTCAAAATATATGCTGTGTGTGTATATTTATACATGCATAATAAATATATTAAATGTATACAGTATACACACACACATATATTATGTAAACAGAAACTTTTATTTTGAAAGTGATTATTTTGACAGTGGGAATATACATATAGATTACGGCATTGAACACCTTTATTTAATCTCATTTATTATATATTGGAAAATCCAATTTAATTAATTATTTTATAAACATAAACATGTTTAAAAAGCTGTCAAATCATCAGTAATGAATAAATGAAAATGCATGTGCACTGCAATCCCACTTTGTATACTAATGTATACACTTACTAATGAGATAAGATTTGATTTCTCATGACAAATAAATTTGTTTTGCATACAAGCCACCATTTCCACCATGTGAGTGAAACTACCAAAACTGAATCGCTCTCATTACCATCAATGAAGCTGTCTACAATACTGTACATTATGGCACAGATATTTCGCAGTGTAAACAGTCCAGCAGAATCTCTACCGGCAAGCTCAAATCGATACTATAGGTCTATATGTCTGAGGGAAAAGAGCCAAAAAGCTGTCCGATAAGAGAAAAGGTTTGAGTCCTTGTTGAGGTTGGCATTGATGCATCCACACCGGTGTTTCTAAAGACAAGAGTGCATTTCACTTTTAATAGATGCTATTCACCAAACACCTCTAATATTCAGTGTTAAAATGCTCAGTTAATACTGCATTACAGTCACTCATTCATGGAGAAAGCTTTGAATTGCATCTGGGAAGGGACGGCGCATGCTGCAGATAGAATTGTTATGTAAAAGTGTGTCAGATTGGATTGGTGAAGCATGGCTAACTTTATTGGACAAGACTGTGCAAGCAGAGAGACGGGGAGAAAGGTAGACACAGCGAGATATATTTAGAGAGACGCCGAAGTAAAGCGAGACAGGAGAGAAAGAGAAAGACAGCGGGGGAAAAAGAAGGAGAAACACCCCACGCCGCGGTAAAGACACCATGCTTAGAGTTTAGTGAAGTGGCAAATCATGTGCATTAGTAAGACTCTGCTTTTGCTGTTATTGCTTGTATTTTTCTAAACTACATCAGGGACCAAAACAGACTGTTTCTGCAATCTTGAAAAAAAAACAAGAGACTTCAAAAACTTGGGCTAGATCTAACCTCTGCAAAGCTGCAATAAGAGAAACGTTTTAAAGAACGATGTTATATGTTCACTTATATCCCATTTTAGCATAGACATTGGGTAGGGAGTACCTGTTTGTTTAAACAAACCAATATATGTACATTTTAAATGTCTGTATTTGAAATATATTGTTAAATGAAGCAAAGCATAAATGAAACCTATTCAAAATTTATAATAACACTTATCTCATACAAATGTTCATGTTTACTTATTTTAACACTTTTTGGACATATGTGACACGAAACCAGTCATAAGGATAATTTCTCAAAATTGAGATTTATACAAGATCTGAAAGCTGAATAAATAAGTTTTCCATTGATGTATGGTTTGTCAGGATAGGACACTATTTGATCGAGATACAACTATTTGAAAATCTGAAATATGGGTGCAAAAAATCTAAATATTTAGAAAATCACCTTTAAAGTTGACCAAATGGAAGTTCTTAGCAATGCATGTTACTAAAAAAATGACATTTTGATATATTTATGGTAGGAAGTTTACAAAATAATGGAACATGATCTTAACTTAATATACTATTGATTTTTGGCATAAAAGAAAACTTTATCATTTTGACCCATATAATGTATTGTTGGCTATTGTTACAGATCTACTCATGCTCCAGGGTCACATATGTCCATGTACATCCATAACCTCATCAATAAATGTTGATATAAGTATTGATATAAGTAGTTGATATTTGTTTTTTGGTGTTGTTTATGGATGTAATGTTAATTTTGTGTTTTTTGTTGTTATGTTTTTTTGTTATTATGTGAATGTGTTACATTGTGGGACCCCCTCGAAAACGAGATGGTACATCTCAAGGGGTTAATCCTAATAAATAAATTCAAATTAGTAAATATGAAAGATAGACGTGTGTTTAAAAAAAAAAATTACAGATATAAAATAAATTTTTTTGTATATTTGTTGTTTTTATAAAGCTGCATATAAAAAATAATAAAGTGTATTGCTGACACTACGTGGTTGCTACATGTAATGCCATATAATACTCATTATTTGGATATTATTTTACCATTTGCAAACAGTCAGTTTTTTTGTGAATAATTTTGGCTACACTACTATGGCACAGAAAACTACCATCCAAATAAACATTTCACAAGTGCACTCCTTAGTGACTTATTAGAACCTCAAAATAAATTACATTTAAATGAAAGGCATACTAAAGACACTAAGGAAAACTGATGAGACTTGCACATTATCTAAATACTTTTATTTTAGTTGAAAGGTTAGAATGTTATAAAATATAACGTTTTTATGGAAATAAATAGAATGTTTGGGGTTGGTAAGACTTTTTTTATGTAAGAATTCCCTATTGTTTCCCAAGCCTTTATTTATTTAATAAAAATACAGTAAAAACCAGCAATATTGTGAAAAAGTATTGGAATATGAAATAGCGGTTTTTTCATCATAATTGTCTCTGCTGATCAAATAAAAAAATAAATTTTGAAAAATAAAACATCTTTTGAAAAAAGCAAAACTACAGTTTAATGGCCAGTAAACAATCATTTTTAAAGTTAGTGTATATTGGTATGCAACTTATACAGTACATCCTTTGATCCCCCTGCATTGTAGATGCATTGAAAAACAGCACTATTTCTTTTCTATCAGATCAAACTTAAAACACTACATAGACAATGATAAATATCTCTTTGCAATGATTTTGCAATCACAAAAGTCACCTTACATCCACAAACCGTGGATGAAGGTGTAAAGCTAATGAGACATGATTCAGCAAACTCTCTGATTAATTGAAAAAGCAATCAGTGTAACATTTTTAACCCGGCGCTCAAGGCAAACGTCTTGCCCATTGGATTGCCTCTCCTTTATTGCTTAAGAAAGCAATATCAGAGTCAAAAGTGCTGAATCAAATGGCCTGAACCAAATCTTCAATTCAGATTTGTTTTGAGAAGAACAAAAGCTCTCCTGAGAGCCGCCAAAGATGATGTACAATGTGCTAAAACTTTTACAGCCACTGAGATGGTTCTTATGACAATGGGATCTTATTATCTATATGCTAAATAATTCTGCAGAGAAACCACCTCTGCCAGCTTTAACTCTACAGCACAAAGAAACTCTTATCAACACCTACTCACACTCATGTGTGAGAGCCAATTTGCATAACAAAGGCCGTGGAAATGGGGAACGCTAGAAACGGAGAAATAAGAAACAAACGCCCCTCATAGTGACTAGGGAGGTTGCGTTTAATGCTGAAAGGATGCTGGAAGCGCTAATCAAACCTTTTTGTTTGTTTACCTGATTATTTCGGTTTTCTGTTGGCACTAAATGACGTCAACATGAATCGAATGTGTCCATCACGAATGAGAAAAATAGGATTTGGTCACCCGGTGTCACGTTTCAAAGAACCTCATTACTGAAGTATTTTTGGAAGCATCTCTTTTCATTTCATTAAGATTGCTAGTCTTGCCAGCGTGAGCAGCAGATGTCATCAGTGCGACCCAGCAGAGGAGATGATGGGAAATGTCTTAAAGAAATGCTCTGTGTATTGACAGCATAAGTGCATCTATGTTTACAGTAACAGATTTACATTTGAAGTCTATGATGCAAGACATTGCGAGGGTTTAAAGATCCTGCAAAATAGCTTAATGAATGGTTAATTTCCTGTGTTGACATTTACTGACATTCATTTTTTTAACAGTAAATTTATGTTTAGCAAAGACTCCTTAAAGGTGCTGTATTTAGAATTGAAATAGGTATTGCAGTTCAAATTGAATAAATTGGAGTGGGGTTTTTTTCTCCCGGCCCCTCCTTCTCAGATCTGACCAAGCGGCAACCTCCTGCTCTCTATCGTGAAGCCAACACGGAAGTGACTAAAACTGCAAATCATTGACTGGCCGCCGGAGGCTGGCTGCAAAAGGGAGTCAATCCCATAGACTCCCCGTGTTAAAATATCTTTACAGCAGAAAAAAACATGTTTACAGCCTGGTTCAAAAAATGATTTCGGTCTAAATAGCTAATGTTGCCCTGCCAACAGGAATAGCAAATTGTACATATTTTATGAGGTGGCTAATTCATAAGTATTTTACGAGTTGCCAATTCGTATGAATTTGTATGAATGACCTACACCTAAACCTACCCGTCACTGGGGTTTAGACAAATCATACAAAATCGCATGAATGAGCGACCTCGTGAAATACGTATTAACTGGTCATGAGACTGTTGAACGAGCACACATGATGATGAATGAAATGAAATATTCTGTGTTTTCCGCCAACTGGCAACCCAGGGTACCAAAACACAGTTGGGTAAACTGTCAGTGAGCAGGTTACACAGACGAAAACAAAGACACATTTTTAAACAAGAATAATTGGCTGTAGCATTGTTTTTCAGATTAACAAGAATGTCAACTTAGCATCTTTCTTATCTGCAAACATAATATTGTATTTTTATGCTTTAGTAGAGTCACAAACGTGCATACAGTAAATAGCAACGTTTTAATGTTACAAAGAAAAATATATTTAAAATATCTGTTCTTTTGAACTTTCGTTCCATTAAAGAAAATGCATCCATTTCCATAGAAAAATATTTATTAAGCAAATCAACATTATAGAATGATTTCTGAATGCTGAAAATTCATCTTTGATCACAGGAATAAATTACATTTTAAAATCTATTCAAATAGAAAACTGTACTTTTAAATTGTAATAAGATTTCACTTTTAATTGTACTTTTTGATTAAAAAAGTAATACTTCAACCTTGGTGAGCATAAGAGATGCCTTTTTTGTATCAATACAGTACATAAATTACTCTGTACAAAACCTGTAATATGAACGGTGGATGAAGTTTATTCTATATATATATATATATATTTTTTTTTTTTTTTTATTATTTTTTTTTTTTTTCTAGATAGAAATATCCAATACTATTGAATATTAATTTTAATAATAGAATTGGTGCTCAGAATTTTTGTTGACAGACTTAAAAATGTCATTCTAAGGGTCTAACAGATTTTACAACGCTAGACATCAAAAACTTACTGACCTTTCTAAACGGTCATAGAGGAAAGTCTGACCTTCACACACAAAACAACTGAGGATCACACACAATTCAACCATCTACTGTAAATCAGGGTAAATGTAATGCCTTTATTCTCCATGAAAACTTAAATCTTCAGTTACAACCTCAGTTTTGAAGCCATGAGAATGTTGTTTCAGAGTATAGGAGGAAGTTACTAGAACCTGTTGAAAGATTATCAAGACAAAGTGGACTTTAAGTTCTGTCAAACCTGGAATATTCCCTTTCATAAAAATTCCCATCTGCAGAAGTAATCAGTGTCAGCCAAGGTCATGATTATGTGCACAGGTTTGATGCTGGCACCGCACACGTATTTTGTGTGTTTATGTGCTGCAAGAAAGATAGAGGGAGAAGGAGGAAGCGTGAACCAGCCGAACTAACACTCATTTATATCAGCTACCTCTCAGAAAACACCTACACAGCGCAGAAAAACTATAGAGAGAAAACAACTTATTAAAGACCTGACAGGCGGCTGTAAAACTGAAAGCGTGCGTCCAAGTGAGACTTGGATAGTTTGTGCTAGCAGTGTCACTTTGTGAGAATGCTTATTGAAACTGAGCTTGAGTTGAAAAACAACAAGAAAAGACCGAACACTAAACAGAAGAGACACAACAAAACTAAACAGAAGCAATCTGTATAGCCTCATATGATATAAAGGCTCATTCACACTAATAACAATAAAAATAATAATGTACAAATATCGTTCTGTTCATTAAAAGCACATGCTGCTGTTTCGTCATCTGTCACTCTAAATGCTCAAGCTCTTTAAAGTCCAATGGTTTCTGATTGGCTATTTTTAATTGTTCATCCACTGGAAAAAAATCGTTCTGAAAGTGATTCTAACGATATTGATTATCTTTGCCATAACTGTGAACCACAATGGTTTTAAAAATATCTTCTTATTGATATAGTCATTATCTTTGGAACGAACAGGCCTTAAATACTGAACTACTTATATTCATGAAAATAGATGTGCGCAGACAGACAACTGAGTGCAAGAACGTGCCCAATTTTTGCTATTGAACAGCCTCATACTTGTGTACAGACATAGACAGGTATTTTAGTATTGAGATACTTTTTTTGTTTTGTTTATATATATTTACTTTTTTCATTTTAATTTAAGTTTATTGTTTTATTGTATTATTTATTTTAGTACATAAAAAAATCTAAATGAAAAGTAAACTAGCTGAAATAAAATAAATTTTAGATTTTTATATTATATTTTTGTGATAAATTCCCAGAGTCAGTTGGATCCATTTGCAGCTATCTTTAATGGGTAGTCAGGCAGGCAGAAGTCGGTA
>JAUMHE010000043.1:8950093-8973110 GCA_032359235.1 Enteromius mattozi
AAAAAAATATATATAGATATATATATATTAGTGCTGTCAAACGATTAATTGTGATTAATCGCATCCAAAATAAAAGTTTTTGTTTACGTAATATATGTGTACTTTGTAGATTTATTATGTATATATAAAGACAGACACATACATTATATATTTTGAAAATATTTCATGTATATACATTTATATAGTTATATTTTATATTATATATAAATATATTTAATATATAAACATAACACATTTCTCTTAAATATACATGCATGTGTTTGTATAAATATTGGCGTTCAATAATATCACATTTTAAATGGAATTTGTATTTAATGTTTATTCATTGTGATTTCACACGTTTAGTTGAATACGCCATATGATCGTAGCTATTTCATACTAACAGTTTATTTTCTGTCAGTTCAAAAAGGGCACATTAAGTGCAGTTGCTAAAAGAGTATATCAACATAATGAAGATTATTTTTTCGGCGTGATCCCCAGTGATTCTCATCTGAAGGGTTCTCCCACTGGACTGAACTATCAGAGCTGCCTGTCATTTTAATGTGCAGCTGTCAGCAATACCTGCATCTCTCATTTCCAGCAGTATGACGGGCCTTCAGATGCTCTAATAATGCTCATATGTCCTTCTCATACTTCATTGATTGGTGTTTTCCCTTGAGTGTTTCTTGATTAATATAGCTCCTAAAATCACACTTTACTGTACATCATTAGTGTAGAGTGTGTCACTATATTAGGCTACTGTTAAAGAGTTTGGGTAAAGTTTGTTAGAAACTTGAGATGTAAACCTGTGGACATACAGAAAGCCACATGGTGGCAGAGGTGAGACGCACTTCTTTCTATGAATGGAAGGATTCATTCAATCCTCTCTGGAATAGAGATTATTTCAGGTATTGAATATGTCACTACAGACATTTTGCCCGTTTTTAATATCACCAATAGTAATAATCAAATTTTAAAATAAAAGTCACTTTTATGGTGCTTAAAGAAAACTCTAGGTCCCATAACTGTCTGGAAATGGTAAAAATTTAAATAAAATCTTTTTGCTCTTTTAATTAAAAAAATATATATATATATTTGTTTATTCTTGTTATTGTTATTATTATGCTTAACCAAAATGCAGGAACTCATTATTTTGCCCTTTTAATAAATATATATATATATATATAAAAACTTCTTTAGACCTCTGTGACTGTATATCAGTAACGTAGGAGGCGGACGCGTGCAGATCCATGTTCAGTAACTTTATTCAAGGTCGACAGGCAGGGTCAAACACCGGCAAACAGAACAATGGAGACAGAACAGAATCAAGGTCGAGGTAAACAGGCAGATTTCAGGGCAGGCGGCAAACAATCAGATTCCAAATAAACAGTCCAAGTATCAACAGGAAAAAAACCAACACAGGAAGGAACGCTCGGAAATGTTAGCCAAGGCAAGACAAGACTTCGCGGTGAGTGGTTGTTTGGTCGTGGCTTTTATGTGTGCGTGTAATCCGTATATGGGTGTGGTGATGAGGTGCAGGTGTGGGTGTGATTAGTCCCAGGGATGCAGCACAATGGGTAATGTAGTTCATGAGCCGGAGCACAGATCTGGCTGGAGTGCCCTCTGGTGGAAACAATGAGGGACTCCAGCTGGATATCATAACATTCCATAGCCGTAGCAGGGCAGGACGAGGATTCAACAGCTTCCGTGACTGTAACTGGGCATGACGCAGACTCTTGTGCAGCTTCCTTAGCCGTAGCAAGGTGAGGCATGGGTTCTATGGCGGCCCTTGTGGCCATAACTGGGCAGGCTGAGGGTTCATGGGTGGTTTCAGTGTCACCAACCAATGACCCTGGGGGTTCTGCAGCCACCAGCGGAACCTCCAGAGAATCCACGGCCTGAGCCGATCTCTCTGGAGATTGTGCAGCCACCAGCGGAACCTCCAGGGAGTTTACGATCCCAGCCGACACCTCTGGAGGTAGTGCAGCCACCGACGGAACCTCCAGAGGATCTACAGCGCAAGCCGACACCTCTGGAGGTAGTGCAGCCACCGGCAGAACCTCCTGAGGATCTACGGCACAAATCGACACCTCCATCCGATCTGGGGTAAACTTGGGAGCAGGCTCATGAGCAGACCCACACTCAAAATGGCAACTGCCATTACAGGGAGCACAGAGGTTAACGGGACAGTCTCTGATATGAGGAACCCTGGAGATGCCCGCTGCACGCACCGACATTAACGGTAGTTCCATCAAACTGCAAACCAGCCTCCAACACTCTCTGACAGCCCTGGTGTCCTCATATGCCACATCCACGATGCTGGGGAACACAGAGGAGACATCTGTGATGACTGAAGACAGTGGCTTGATTTCCGTCAAGGCTGAGGGCTCTGGTGTGGCGGCCATCTTGTGCAGTGGCTCGGGATCGGTGGCCATTTTGTGCGGTGGGTCTGGGTTGGCAGCCATCTTAGGCAGTGGCTGGAGCTCTGGGTTGGCGACCATCTTGTGGCATTGCTGTGGCTCTGGAGTGGCGACCATCTTGAGCTTTGGTTTTAGATTGGCGGCCATCCTGTACAACGGCTGTGGCTGTGGCTCTGGGTTGGTGGCCATTTAGTGCGATGGCTCCGGAGTGGTGGCGGCCATCTTGTGCTGTCGCTCAAGCTGCTCTGAAGTGACATGACATGGCTCTGGATGATCAGCAGTGACCCGACCTGACAGGCGAGGATTAACATTAGCTTGATTTGGGACATGCACATCTGTAACAACTTGGCTTGAAGAGAAAGAATTGAGAATTGAGAAACTTATGAGGATCTGCTGGGGATAGAGGTGGCTCCTATACCTCCCCAGAGACTTGACTTGACTCACATTGGTCGATGTGGACTTGATTTGGCTTGTGAATATCAGTGCAGGCTGGACTTGATTCCCCAAAGACAGCGGTAGAAGGATGGAGTGCCGTGATGTCTGCCATTTTGCGATTGTGCTCCGGCGCGACACTAGAGTCACGCTCCTCCTCCATGACTCCCACAGTGAGTAATGAGGCAACAGACGCTAAAGCATAGTCCAGAAATTGCACGAGTGAAGAACGCGGACCCTCACGTCTAAGTCGAGACTGCAATGGTTAACTGATTCCATCGCAAAATATCTCTATCAAGATAATGTCCGGCAAATCGGAATTGTGAGCGAGGGCCAGAAATATGCAGATATGATCCTCCAGCATGCAAGTACCCCGTTTTACTAAAAACAATGAGAGTGTGATGTGTTGATCTGACCTAAGTCCTTCTGAATAGCTGCTGGATTCCAGATAAACAGTCCAGTTAACAACAGGAAAAAAACCAACACGGGAAGGACCATTCAGAAATGTTAGCCTGGGCAAAACAAGACTTCGCAGTGAGTGGTTGTTTGGTCGTGGCTTTTATGTGTGTGTGTAATCAGTATGTGGGTGTGGTGATGAGGTGCAGGTGTGGGTGTGATTAGTCCCAGGGATGCAGCATGATGGGTAATGTAGTTCATGAGCACAGATCTGGCTGGAGTGCCCTCTGGTGGAAACAATGAGGGACTACAGCTGGATATCGTAATAATATCAGTGTCATTATACTTAAATTATCATTATTAATATTATTATTTTACTTCGATGAAAAGGGACATATTTCATTGAACTTTTTTTTTTGAAAAGCAGCCCACATATCAAGTACATTATAACGTTGTAACACTGACGTAGTCTGCAGTCAAAAGTGCTTCTGTGCGGTGACAAACCTGACAGCCGTGATAATGATCAAAAGACCCAAGTAACCTGTGCAGAAGTAATTGAAGCACTGTTTGAAGCCTCGGGCCCTCTTCCCCACATGGTTTAGGCATCCATTAGTGAGCTTGATTTGGTTACAGTATGAGTATCATGAAGGGCTGTTGCCCTTTCCCGATGATGACTGATGAGTCTACGTGCTCAAGAGGACTGGCAGGCCTGGCAGGAGTGGAAATCATAACATCAGATGAACATCATACTGGTTGTAGTACAGTACATTTAGACTTGCCTGAAGTGATAGCCAGCTGCTCAATGGTAGATTTTATAAACCTGACTCAAAATAACTAAATAAATAAACAACTCTTCCGTCTAGTAAATTATGACTTCATGTGGTTCTGTTCAGCAGAACAGGTCTAGGGCAACGATAAATAAATAGAACAATAAACATTCTGCACGTCTTATCGAGTTCAACACTGGTCAGCTCGTTGTGCTCTCACTCCCAAAAAAAAACATTCTGGATGACCAACTCCTGGGCTTTGGGGTTTTTCTCATTTTCTCAGAATGAACTCAATTATAATTCACAATCATTGTTCCTCATGAGACTAAGAATATAAAAACATGTGCTTGTTCTAAAATAGGCTTTGCTGGTGATTCCCTTCTTTGTGTTTTCACATAGATGTTATTTCAACAAGAAAGTAGTGACTGAAAAAAATAGCAAAAAATAAACATCAAAGTAGAATGTTACAAAGAATATATATATATAAAAAACTCTGAGGCAAATCCTGTGAGCTCACTGCAAAAATGGCTTATTTAATATTTTTGTCTTGTTTGTATCAAAATATCAAAACAATTCTTAAATCAAGATACTTTTACTAGCTTAGGAATATGACTTAAGATATTTACTCTTGTTTCCAGGTGACAAAATCAAAATTAAGTGCATTTTGCTTAAAACAAGTAAAAATATCTGCCAGCGGGGTAAGTAAAATACTAAGTAAGATAAGCCATTTTTTGCAGTGCTCAGTCAGTCTCATCTGCTTTTCAGTGTTTTGCTATACATTTATTTATTTGCAGACACCAATGAAATAAATAGACAATTAAAGGACATGTTTGCTTAAATATATATTTTACCAAAAATGAAAGTTTTTCATAATTTACTCCCCCTTTGTTTTTTGTTGTTCTGCTGAACAAAAGAAGACATTTTGAGAAATGTGTATAAGTCTCCTGCTTCTTAGTTTTTCTCCTAATCATACTGTACATATTCAGTTACTGTACATATTCTATTGATGTATAGGTGAAAAACCTGAAGCAAAGCTGATATTAATTAAAATATAATTATACAACTGACGTTCATTCACAAATAAGAGCAACATTTCAGTAATACATATTATTAAGGCACCTAAACCATCAGTGGTGGGTATTTATGTGTGTATCATCTCGACTACTTATGGTGTATTTAACATTTTATGTGTGTGTAATTTTCTCTCATGCCCTCAGTAAGCGATTGTAGAAGATATTCTGGGCAGTGAGGCTCTGGTCTTTATCAGAATCCCTCAGCAGGTGTCGAGTGAAGAGCACCCGGCCATATCAAACTCATGTACTTATTAATACAGAGGCCGCAGACTGCATGATGGGAATACATGTGAGCAGTAGCCAAAACAATAAGCAGGCCTTGACAAATTCAGTGTGGACAAGTCATGCATTAGACTTTATAATGTGTACCCTTGAGAACCACTATGTCCCTGTTCTGCAGTGACTGTCCTGAAATGAGACGAATGCTACACTGTGGTGTAATGTAGGATGTTTTTCTCATGTATGTGACTCACATCAGCAGTGGCAGCGGAGGGCAAAGGTTAGGACTCATGGACTGACTCATGTTATAAATGTCCAGGGCATGTAATACCCACACTGATTTCCCGGCAATGAGGTAATCTTGACTAGTTTTTTATATATTTGAAATAGAAGGGAAAAATTATGCATTTTAAGCTAAAAGTACGCTTTTTTTGCCTTAATGTAATTCTCATTACACTGCCTTACACGAGTTTAGCTTTAAAATTCAACATATGTACCATGTAAAATATTTGTTTATTAGCACCGTCAGAAGGACAAATGTGTTTCTGGGAGACAACAGGAAAATCTCAAATATCTATGCAAGCAAAGTTTAAAAGTCCCAGAGGGGTTTTTTTTTTTTTTTTGGTGTTTGTTTTTTTCCTTGGCCTCAAGATGGCCATGTTGATTTAGGTGTGGACAAATTTTAGCCCTCTCTGGGGTACAACTGCATGGGAATCAGAGCTGTGAGATTTGGACTATTATGTAAAAAAAAAAAAAAAAAACTCAATACCACAGTGTTTTCTTGCATTCAGTCTTAGCCTACTTAATGCTTGCTTTAAATACTTCATATAAAATTACCAAACGAAGACACAGTTTGACATTTTTAGGCTACTCTGGAAAGCTATGGTAGTTTTTTGCTTACTTTAATGTTTTCATGCTAACATACTGTTTTTATCCTCTGTATTTCTGTCCACTGCGATTAACAAACCATCGGCATAGCAACAAGAAAAAAAACTGTTAATATTATGCGTTGATATAATCAAGTTGTGTGCATCTCAGTTATCGTTTAAATTATATATGACTTCGTGTTTTGTACATTGTAATGTTTCTTAGCTAAAACGCCTGTAGCGGAGTTGTATAATAAGCATTTATTGTACTTTTAGTCTAATATTTGATATTAATAGACTTTGATTAAAAATATGGATGTGCTCTTTATCATTTACCCAAACAAACAGGTGGAACAAATATCCTTAATAAGGGCAGCGGGAACTGCAGGCATCAGCATTCACATTGCTCCCTGAAGGCAACATTAACTTTTGAGCACATGGGTGTATTGAATTAGCCTCCTATTGATGCAGCAACACGTAATCCATTTACTATAAGACTTATGCTCCACACGCTCTGTCTCTGGCCAGTCGGTTTGTAGAAAAACTGACCATATTATTGTCTTTTTGCAGACAAAATCTAATTCTATATTATGTGTTCTTAATGATAATACTGTCTTTGGCCTGTTAGAGCTGTCTCTATTTTATTCTAGTATTAATTTTTTCTCCAAATACATAGATTAATTGAAAGGTCTTTTAACTGTTAAAAGTTTCCATGCCACTGCGAAGGAACATTTCTGGTACAAAATAGCTGTTAAAAGCGGAAAACAGATTGGTATCACCTGCAGATCACATTAAGAATACATATTTTAAAGGGACTCTCTCACATTATTAATTATACTTTTAGCAATGACATCACAAGTTTTTGTGACCCTTTGTGCTGAAAAAAGCTAGACTCTTTAAGGGAAGAGACAAAAGAATGAGCCGAATACTACAGGGATGAAGTTGGATTTATCCTTCGGAGTAAAACAGGCACCAGGGACAAGAGTTCCCAGAGGCCTCAAATATGAGGGAAGGACTAATGAGTGCTTTGGAACAGTATGCGTTGTGAAAAGCATACAAATACATTAAAATGTAATTTATTTCTGTACCTTAATTAATTCTGTCTGCAGCATGTGACATCAGTAAATCATTCTTCTCCTGCTTAGTCTCCTTCACCATGGACGTCAACATAATGTTCAATATACTTGTCTGCTGCTTTATGAAAGTGGCTGAATGCAATATCATTAGGCTATTGACTGTGAGCTTGCTTTAATATTCACAGAAGGCCATTTGTTTGTCTTTTGCTATTCATTTCACAGGTTTAATACCAGGCTCGCCCTGATGATATGCATTAATATAGAGCCGTAAGAATAAATCATGCAAATGTCCGTTCTGTTGCGCTACCAGCCTGTGCCTTTTTTTGTTATGTGCTCAAAGCTAGGATAATCATGTAATGTCTTTTATGCTAATGTGTAGGCTTTTTACGGAACAATCCATTGAAGAAGTGTTGTTTATGAGCATGTGGAAAAAGAAGAACCGAACATGTTTGTCATGTTTAAGAGAAAAAGGTGACCAAATAAATGATGGGAAAATCTGTCTCTGCCCTCAAGGGTCTTTTTTTGCCTCTCACTCACCCCCCACCTCTTGCTCCCATGATCGTGCACGTATCCGGCCCCCCCGGTGCAGCCCTCGCTGTGGGTCCCTGGAGTAGTTTAAAGACTATCTGAGAGGTATAAGAGGGGTGTAGAGGAAAAGCACCAGGCACTCTGTTACAACCGAGAGTCAGGACAGATCTCTTAAAGCCAGTTTTGGAACTGATGGAGCAGCTTGAATGTCACCTTCATTAAAGGTAAAAATACATTTATATTTTATAATACATTAAAAAAAAAATCTTTATTTTTTTTTCTTTATTAAATTTTGAATTATTACCTCGTTACCAAACCCTAATCATATCCCAAAGAGATGAGTAAGCTTGTGAGTTAAGAATAAACCCATTTCACGTGATACATTCTGGTTTGTAAATGCATCAAATTGACACATAAACACTCTAAATGTGTGTGTTTTTAGTGTAACACAGCATCTAATGTTTACAACTGTGTGTGTGTGTTGTGTGTCTTCATCTCAGCACATTAGGATTCTATGTCAAGGTAAGAGGACTTTTATGTTGTTTTTACTCTATTTTAACTTTTCTCTATTAGCGCTGATCATATCCATCGTTGTAGGGAGTACAAAGATTTTATTAGACGACCAAAATAAAAATAAATGCAAACAAAAACAAAAATCTCTTATCAGTATGACGAATTGCATTATTCTGATCAGCCACCACATCCTGAGCAATAGCGGATGTCTGATAAGCATATTAAAATAGATTGAGTGATATTCAAAAGACGTGAACCTTGGAATGTAATGTCGTCTGTTATTGGTCGTTGACTCCCTTGGCAGCACGCCTGCATCTGCTTACATAATATGTGCTTGTCTTCCCTAGAGAAAAATAAATACACTAAAATGTGTTTAAAATCCATTTATTTTATTTTAAGTATACTACAAATACATTTATGTGCTTAATAAAAATACCACGCAATTGTACATTTAATATACTAAACTGGTATACTTAAAGTCTGCTAAATTGGAGCTAATTTTTGTGCGTAATGCACTTTAATTATGTAGGAGTAGTCCAACATAAGTATTTGAAGTGGAACTATTGTAAGTATACGTAGGTACACTTTAAATATCTTGCATTTAAAGACCGATATTATTCAAAGATCATACAATACTCATCAATAGTGACATTAAAACACATTTTAGGTTTAATATTAAGAAATGTGCATTGTGCTCAAGTAGTACTCAAAGTATAGTTTCATTATAATTTTTATGCCTTTAAGTCTCCAGTGATATGCCATGGATATTACTCAGCTTGAGCAGAGCAATGATAATTTTATATAAATACAGAATCTGAATTCAGATTTATTGGCCGAGTAAGATACAGTTACAAGGAACTTGCCTTCATATGTATTTCAATGAATAAAATCTACTTTTTTTCAACTGGTTATTCATGATAAATTAGATACAGCGTACAATAAACACACTATACTTCATTCGATACATTAATATGTAGTACAGTATATGTATGTCTGAAGACTTTTCAAATGTCTAAGCAAATTCTTGCTTAGAAATATGTAGCTCTCTGAGAGCTTAACCTTGTTTGACCTTTACACCCATTAGAAGCTTAAAAAAATCTATCTATCTATCTATCTAACTACTTTATCTTTGTTGTTTTTTTATGTTCTAGGCTTTATATAGTTTGGCACTTTTTAGTGAATTAAAAATACAGATGAATAAACAGTTGAAAAAATTGTTTTATTGTATAGTAATATAAATAGCAAATATAAACATTATTTATTGCTGTAGTTATCATAATCTAACATTAACAATTTCTTTACAGTATTTAAATAAGTGTATTATATGTTAATATTTGATTTTTGCATTTCTACTTTAACATTTTACTTTATTGTATTATGAATGCACATATGTTAACAATTATATCAAATTATAGTATAAATTGTATAAAATAATAATTTATGTAAAAGTATTGTTCATTGTTAGTTTGTGATACCTAATATATTAACTATGTTAATAATCCTCAATGTAAAATGTCACCAGTATATTTTATTGATTGATTGATATTTAACATAAATAGCACTATTTGATGAATTGCACTGATTTACCTAATTTTCAATATTCAGTAACTGAAAGGAGCTGTTGAAGTGCAGTCAATCCAGTTGCTGTTCTCCAAAACCAACAAGCTTCTAAATATGAGCAGAGAGACATCTAGTGTTTTCTGTAAGTAATGCACCTTTCAAATGAAAAAAAAAAAAAGCTTGTGAGGAATTGCATTAAACTTTTTGCCATATTAACCATCTGCATCCACTCTGTTCTCACAGGGCTCCTTTAGCAACGCAGCTTTTTTAGGCTGTGAAACTAAGGACGTGTTTGACAGATCTCCAAAATGGACAACATCACAGCCGACGCCAACGTGGGACTCAAGCTCACGTGTAACATGACCGGGCATCACGATTTCATCTTCACATTCATCCCAGTAGTCTACAGCTGCAACTTTATCATCGGAATCGTAGGCAACAGCCTGGTAGTTGCTGTCATCTGCTTCTGTCTGAAGATGAAGACTGTCGCCAACATATTTGTTTTGAACTTAGCCGTGTCAGACTTGACTTTCCTCCTCACCCTCCCCATATGGGCCATATACACTGCAACAGGCTACGAGTGGCTGTTTGGAGACTTCCTGTGTAAAGCCATTGCTGGTATGGCCCTCCTTAATCTATATACTAGTATTTTTCTCCTCACTGCTCTAAGCATTGACCGGTACCTGGCCATCGTTCATCCTGTCAAGTCCCGCCGGTGCCGTACGGTGGTGTACGCCCGTGTGACCTGCGTCTTGGTTTGGGTAGTGGCTTTCCTTTTAAGCCTTCCCACAGCAGTTATCCGTGGGACCCATTTCATCCAGCATAACAACGTCACTGTATGCGCCATCCTAGACGAAAAAGATCTTCGCAATGTGCTGGCAGCTCTCAGTCTGGTGAAGAGCGTTCTCGGGTTCCTTCTGCCCATCACCATCATCCTCACGTGCTACTGCCTGATTGGCCGGTCTCTGCTGAAAGCACGGGACATTCAGAGGAACTTGAGATCAAACGGGGACGAGGTGTTGAGCATGCTGGCCGCAGCCGTGCTGTCGTTTTTCCTTTGCTGGACGCCGCATCAGATCTTCAACTTCATGAACATGCTTGGTCTGCTGAAGGTCATCACCAACTGCGATGCCATTGAGATCATTGACACCGTAATGCCGTTCACCATTTGTATTGCCTTTTTCAACAGCTGTATGAACCCAATCCTGTACGGTTTTGTCGGGAAGAACTTTCGCAGGAACTTGCTGAAGCTCTTGAGGTGCTCCTCGACTTCTGTGGCCTCTCACCCCGCCCTCAGTACCAAGATGAGCACTCTCTCGTATCAGGCCTCGGAGTCGTTACACCTCTCCGTCAATAAAATGTCCTCAATACCTCAAGCCACATGAGAAAAACAGGAAATGAATGTATCTCAGATGAATCATCTTTCTAAACTCGCTGATTCAATTCAGAAGATGACTCTTGCTTATTGTGTTGTTGCTTTATACTGGAATGGGAACAAAATAGTGATTCATCTTTTTGTCTTTTAGGTATTGTGTATTGGTTCGGTGTATACATAACCTATTGCAAACTATGCTGATATGTGTAAATTTGATCCAAGAACATATATATATTGTGTTAAGTTAACTTTTGACCTTTCTCACCTTTCCACCAAAGGACAAAATCATGCTGAAAATATAAAATATATTTTATATAATATTTTTGATATTTCAACCATCTAAGCTGTTAAAGTGGCATTTGTGCAATTTAAATGCTGTATTTTCCACCAGTGTGATAAATGAATGACATCATTTTACACATTTTTTACAGCAGTATTTTTACTGTCTGAAATGGGTTCTTGTGTCTCGTAGCTCCACTGATTAGGCCAGGGGTTTACAAACATTTTTATGCCACATATACCCCCAAATATGATCTCCGTTATTATAAACTGCATTTTTTTCTACACACATGTAATTTATATTATTGACAGCAGTGCTTTTTTTATTTGTTTATTAATTCACTATTTCTGACCAGACTGTAGAAAGCAAAATGAAACGGTATTAGTGTCAAGTTCTGTAATTTTATTTATTTAAATTAATAAACTTGACCTTTTTTTTTTCTACTTTTTTTTTCTCCCCCAGCACTCCCTCGTGGCTCCCTTTTAAAACCCCTTGCCATGGGTAGGTTTTTTTTCACATACTGCATGTGCGATCATGGTCAACTGTTTAGTCTTGATATGAATTATCATCGGATAAATATTTACTTACACCATATACTTACACCAATGTGGTCGCACTTCAAGCAAGATCTAATGGTTGGTAAAACTGTTTATTATTCTGAGAAGTTGTATTTTGCAACATGCTGTTCTATATGTACTTGAGTCTGAAAATGTATGCTAATAGGTGTCTTTTAACAGGAAAACATCAGATAAATAAATCTATTAAGAGTATCCTCAGCTTAATGACTAATGCAAGGATATTTTTTTTTATCACAAGATGGCATCAAATAAGAAAGTAATCCAATACTGCTATGAGACAAAAGATGAACTTTCAAAGGCATTTGGACATGAACTGAAACATTTTATAAGTTGAATTAAACATGCATAACTAGTTTATTCTCAGATCATATCTGGAAGTATGAGTTTTGTTTTGTTTTTAACTGAAATGTTCTGAAGTGGATGGTTGTAAGTGAGGGGGGCGTGTCTGTTGTCAGGGGTCATGTGACTATGAAAGTCATGTCACTAGTATAAATCCCCTGACAGACCACGTACTGCTTCTCTCCAGCGTTTCTCACCGAGGCCTTGTTTCCGGTTCGGTCTGGCTGATACGTGAGCCATGGCAGGTAGGCAACGTTATAAACCGTCACATATCGCCTGTGCCTGTAAAACGAAATAAATGGCAGTTGTGTTTGCGCAAGCAGCGTGAATAAAGCCTATAGCACGCGCTGCCTCGGAGGTCGCAGGACATTTCATTTCAGCGTTGTTTAGACGCGTCGTCCTGTAATATGTGACGATATATACACCGTAAAGCGTTTGGTCTACTGCGTAAAGGGCCTAGTCGCGTCTCGTACGCAGTTGTTTGTTGCGCAGTGTTTACTGGCCTGTCATGCAGGAAGAGCAGAGCTGCCGTTAGTTTCTCGCTTGAGTTCAGTGCAGTCTATCGCAGTGTTTGAAGCGCGCTCTCTTGAGCTCGGACGGACGTAATCAGTTCTTCAGACACGTGCTAGTGCATCATTAATTGTTAAATGAACGCAGATGTACAAAACAAAAAATCATAAAAGGCACTCAAAAATAACAGTAGGTATGAGTTCCACCTTTAGTTGGCAAATAAATGGTACCAACAACAATAAATGTTTCGCGTATTTATGTATTACGTTTATTTTCCTCCAACAAAGCTTACGGTGTGTTGTCTCATTTTATACGCTAAATAACTACATGGAGTACATTTTCTGTCAGAAACTGACCAGCTGGCTATTTCTTCTTTAATAACAAAGTTACTCAAGATGCTGAAGCATCATTTTCGTTGTCGCCAAGGAGCGCACAGATGGAAACCTGGTCTGGATGCGCGAGCTGGGTATTGTTCCTCTACTTCGTCCAAATTATCGTTCGGCTAGAACTCCACTTGGGGTTTTGGTTTCTCAGTAGTATGGTCTAGGACAGGCTTCATCAAATCTTACCCTGGAGGTCCAATGCACTGCGGAGATTAGCTCCAACCCTGATAAAATCTCACCTACCTGTGCGTTTCTAATGATCCTTATACACTGATAAACATGCTCAGGTGAGTTTGATTAGGGTTAGATCCAAACTCTGCAGTGCATTGGACCTCCAGGGTAAGATTTGATGAAGCCTGGTCTAGGAATAGTGTGGAAGTCCCAGTGTTGTTGTATTAAGTAAGTCCTCTTGAAAAGCTGAGTATTTTGAGTATTTGAACTGTTGTGTGTCTTGTAAATGTACAAGACTTCTTATTCGTTAGCTCGATCAAACAACAAGAATTACACCGTGTATTTCACAGTGAAACTTCTTGTACTATAAACCGGAATGGTTGCGAATGTGACAACAAATTAAAATTGCAGACATCAGTTTACCATATCAAGCAGAATAACAAACTTTTATTTTCTGTACAAATAATATAAATGATTGTGCAAGGCTTTTGGTGTCAGACACTTGAAAAATGACTGCACCCAATCTTGGGTTCAATAAGAAGATAAGAACTTTTCATTTTGCATGTGCAATATATTACATAAATTCGAATGCATACAATAAATGATGGTTGGTTGTGTGTGTGTGTGTTAATATAGACCAGGCTTTTGTCACCCTTGCCACAACTGACAATTATGCTAAAGGAGCAATGGTACTTGGCAAGTCCTTGAGGAACCACAAGACCTCGAGGAAACTAGTGGCCCTGATTGGCCCCCATGTCTCCGAACCCTCCAGGTAGAGTGCTTTGTTTTCTAGCACGGTTTAGTTTAACTGCTTTGTACTGTCACACAGGGTTTTTGTTTGTGTCCTGGTTGCAGAAGTGTGAACTATTGATCCATCAGTCTCACTTTGTGCCCTGTGTGCTACATTGCAGAGCAGTGCTTCGCAAGGTCTATGATGAGGTCAGGCTGGTGGATGTGCTGGACAGTGGGGATGCTGCACACTTGGCCATGATGAAGAGACCTGACCTGGGTGTCACCTTTACCAAACTTCACTGCTGGACTCTTACAGAATACTCCAAATGTGTGTTTATGGATGCAGATACTCTAGTGAGTGCGGTCTCTTAATGTTGGTCATGTTTTTATTGTGTCTTTGAGAGGTTTTTATTGGTCTTCCCTCTTGTCTCTAGGTTTTGTCTAACATAGACGAGTTATTTGATCGAGAGGAGCTCTCTGCCGCACCTGATCCCGGCTGGCCTGATTGTTTCAACTCTGGTGTGTTCGTCTTCCACCCCTCCAACGAGACCTATGGGAAGCTTCTCACCTTCTGTTCAGAGAATGGCAGCTTTGATGGCAAGTGACCCTCTTTATTATTTGTTTAAAAGCTGTAAGCGGTATTTTAGTTTTGGATAAATAAGTTTAACCATATACTTTGGAATTGGGGGGGGGGTTCCTCCCCTCCCCTCCCCTCCAGGACGTCTATAAGATATTTAAACCCTGGGTTGTGAAAGAGTTGCGCAAACTTGCTAGAGTTCAACATGGCCATGAGTGAGTTCTTTATCAAGCATGTAGGCTGAACACAAGGTGGCTCTTTGATTTATTTATTTTTTTCATTTTTTTTGGGGGGGGGGGGGTGCACCATGCCACCTGTGGGAGTTATTCCTGGGCTCTGTGTGGGAGGAAGTAAACAAAAGCCTCTCAAACGAGAGACTCCTGCTAGACTCTTGTGAGACTGCTTTGGTTGTACTGTACAGAAACTCTCATTTAAGTTATTTATACTTGATTACATGTGTATTAAGTTCTTGTCTATTTTTATGCCCACTTTTAAGAGATGCTGCTTTTGTCGCTTCAGTAATTCCTGTGCTTTGATGTCTAAACAAAATTGTTAAAAACAACTCCTCTTCTTTTAAGTGAAGAATTGAGCCTCAGAGGTTATGAGTAGGCTTCTGTTTTGAAGGTCTTGGAGGCAGTTGTGTTTCTGTTTCATCTTTGTATCGCTATGTTTATACATAAAAAAATACAAAACAAAAAAAACAAACCCATTGCCTTCTGTTTTGTACACATAAGTACTGTAACAGTAATATGTATTTTTTTTAATTGTTCTTCAATTCTAACATTATAACATGAACAGCAGTGAAACGGTTTATACAGTTGAATTTATACCATAGTCTCATAATTGAAGTGTAAATTCTGCAGATTACAGAAGTGTCAAGTAAGCTATAACGCATAGATTTATGTACATAACAAAAATATACATAACTAGCACTTTGTTATTGTTGTCTTATCTGATGCTGAATTTCAGTAGGCGGGAATGAAATTCTAATGGGCTGCTTTAAGATGTCACAAAAACCCCAGAAAACAATGCTGTAGTCCAAACAAGCCATTTGTTGTAGTTCTTGAACAGGGATTTAAAAAAAAAGTAAATAAATAAACGTGAGATTTATAACTTTGCAGACCTCTTTTATGCATACACACTACACGCTGACTAACTTTCAAAAAAGGAAAAAGCATAAGAGGTGATTTCTTAATTTCCACTCAAAACATTGGTTTACAGGAACATGACTCGGTCTTGTGTGAAAATTGCACTTCTTTTAAACATGCCGAAACCGATCCTTACCCCGTTCATTACTGAACTTCAGCTACAATTTCAGCTGCAGTATTGAATTAAACTGATTAATATAGACTCATTAAAAGGTCAAGTTTCATTAAAATATATTTTGGGTTTCAGTGATAAAAGTCTATGACAGAACATTATCGATCCCTTTTAACATGTTGTCAGTCATAGTCTTGTCATACACAGGACATGTTTGCTTTTCATATGTAACGTGACTCTCGCATGTTCTCTGACAATCTGGGGTCAGCTAGACTGAGGTCCATTTTCTTTGCTTGCATTCCCTTTATGAAGGCAAGGGTTAAGGTTAAGCAAACAGCTAAGCAAATGACTCCTGAAGCAATCTTACATGGGTGCCCCCCTCCTCCTCAAAGCCTCGGTTTGCCTAACCGTTGATTGCCTCATCTGTTTAAGGAAGATTACAACCTTCTGTAAATATTTTCTAAATCACAGTGAAGCCCCTGAAACGTAACCTTCACTCGAGGACTGTGCTAGTTCTCATTCAAATTTGGTTTGCTTGCCTTATTTTCATCAGGTGGGGATCAGGGCGTTCTCAACAGCTTCTTCAGCGATTGGGCAACAGCAGACATTTCAAAACACCTTCCTTTCATTTACAACCTCAGCAGCATTGCCATCTACACCTATCTCCCAGCATTCAAGCAGTGAGTCTGAATTAACATGCAAGATTTCACAATTTTAATTTTGGACGTTGGTGTTCCTGGCATATGCTTCTTGCTTTTTGAAGTGTTTTGAGTTTTTGTATAAATGTTAGATTTTCTTGATGTTCTGTATTTGTAGTTTGTGTGAAGGTTGCCAAGGTCAAGTTAAAGCGCAGTCACACAGCAACATGAATCCAGCATCAGAAATCCTTTCTGTTCCTGGCCTTGCACATCAGCTTCCTCCAAATACATACTGCTCTCTAAAAATAGGGGGCTATTTTAGGGTCTTTACACAGAGCCTAAATGTCATTTTGAATAGTTTGTTACATGATCTTTTTCCATGAGCAACACATACTGTTCTCTGGTTGGTCAAGCTCTCATTAGATCTAATTTATACAGTTTGCATCCATATGCCAAAAACTGACATATCTTAAATACATTTCTGTGACTAACTTCTTGAATGAAATCAGACGTTTATGAGAGGAAGGTATTATCAGCGTTGAACAGAGTATATGATTATAGTGTAGCTGGCAGGTCACTTTTTAGCACTTCCGGTTGGCAAGTGTTTGGGATTTCTGAGACCTTGTTGTTTTGGCGGCTGCAATCTGATCATTCCTTTTTCTCTTAGATACGGCCGTGATGCCAAGGTAGTTCACTTCCTTGGCAAAGTCAAACCGTGGGATTACAGTTATGACACCACAAGCAAAACATTGAAGGGACAGTCCCAGGATGCGTCTGACATGCACCCAAACTTTTTGCTGCAATGGTGGGAGCTTTTCTCTTCTTCAGTATTGCCTCTCATGAAGGAGGAATATGGTGACCAGCCCTTCCATTCCGGATGCACAGAGGTAAGCAACAGTTTGACTGGTTGTGCTCTACTGCTGAGAGTGGCAGAGGGATCATGTATGCCGTTTTTGCCTGTACTGAACTCTGATTGGACAAGTAATAGGAAATTAAAAATAAGATTTATGTTCACTTTCATCCATTGGGAATTAATTGGATTGTACTTAGTAGGTGCTCAACAACATAGTTCTTTCTTATTGGAATTTAAAATGATAATACAGGGGTTTTTTTTGTGTTTTTATTTTGTTTTTGTTTTTTTTTTAATTGCATGCACTAATCATCAAAAAATAAATGTGCTGTTACAAAAAAGGTCCATCGTCTACTCTCAATGTGTACTGATTTTCTGAGGTCACTTTCAAACCAGTTTTCTGTTGGTCATGAATTCAACAAAATATGTATAGGGAATTGTTTTTTTTCTTTTTCTTAATCAAAATTCTAGATTCTGTTGAAATAACTATTTTATCCATGAAAATTTGGCCAACAGTGGTAAATGTGATATTAAGACAAAGAATACGCTTTAAATGGGGCTACTTTTGGTTTTCCTCTTCTAACACTAAACTCTTTAAATGAAGTTTACTTAATTCAGAAATCAGATTACTTATTAACGTTTTTAATTCTCATTTTCAAATGTTTCTGTTCTTTGATCAGAAGTGCAATGCATTTAGGCCTGTCACGATAACAACTTTTTTTTTTTTTTTTTTTTTTTGTGTGTGTATATATGTGTGTGTGTGTGTATATATATATGTTGCTCCAGAAATAATTGCGATTTTAAGCAATATTATTGTAATTTTAAAGACTACTTTATGCCACTAAATATATAAAAGATAATGTAACAGCATGATAATGCAATAACTACATGCTTCCATGACGACAGACTTTTATTTAAGAATATTTAGATAATCAAGAGAAACTTGTAGGGAGTTTTTTTTTTTTTTTTTTTTTTTTTTTGATTTGTAGATTTTAAATGATTTTAAACTTGAACTAGCACCTCATAACTACATGTTATGTATGAGAACTGCAAAAGACAAGTGGAATGTAAAATACTTTGTGCTATGAATTAAGTAAATATAATGGGTGATACTGCATCACCAAAAATTGAGGTTATGTTTTTTGGACAATAAGTCAACATATTTATTGTGGCGACAGGCCTACATGTATTACTGGTAGAGTTTTATAAGGGCTCCTTCATCGCCCTTTAAAAGTAAGACTTGATAATTAAGACTACAGCTTGACTGGTTTAGTTTTGGCTCCAGTGGTAACCGCTCTCTGAAATGCAAGTGGACATGCCCCAATAAGTGGAGTGTTTTCAAACCATGATGGAGGTTTTCAGCCTCCTAATGCTCTAACCTTTAACAGTTTCTGCTGTCTAGATTTAGGAGTGGGACTTCATAACTTTAGCAAGTTTGGTAAAGGGACACAATGTCCACTGATTGGGAAACCTGCTCAGAAGCATAATCAACCTTAAATTCACTTAAAATATGGACCTAAAATGATTTGTATAAACACTTGCTGCACTTATGGGCCTCGTTCATGACATTTCAGTTAACTGAATTTATATGTAATAACATGTTTTAAGTGTTACATGAGGCAAACTAAACTACTAAAATGTTGAGTAAGAATCTCTTCATGAATGCCTTACCATCAATTGACAGTCTTCATGTACTGTACTAATAATAAACAAATGCATGTAAAAATTCTATTGTTTTGTAATTTTATTTTGTTTTCCCTTAGAGTGATATTCACACTGATGTGGCTCAGATGCACATATCCCATCAACCCCCTGCACCTCAGATGTCGTCTCATGAGCGCAAACAGAAGTGGGAACAGGGCCAAGCTGACTACATGGGAATGGACTCTTTTGAGAACATAGAGAAAAAGCTAGATTCCTTCCTAAAGTGAGAGACTTGTAGGTACCGATCATCAGATCTAGTTTTGTACTAGGGTACTTCTAGGCCATGAAATGACATTAAAAAAAGAAAAAATGTAAAAAAATACATCGTCTAATTTTTATACCAGTCCAGATCGTCTATGCAGCTCAACTACTCAACCTCTTACACAGTGATTGCAAGAGTTATTAGAATGACGCAATATTGCCTCATTTCCAGATGAGTCGTGACACGAAACCATTCAGGCATTGTTTCTGATCTCACTGAACAAGACACTACTGTTATTTTTGTATTTAAAATACCATAATGTAAATGTTATGGTCCTACAACGTATTTGTGTTTGTGAAGATCAGAACTGTTTAAAGAAGAAAAAAAAAAGAGAAACATACAGCAAACAATACCAAACCTTGTAAATGTCACATACTGTACACCACTCCACATTCAATATTAATCGTCTAATGACCGCCTTTGCAATGATACTGTGTTTACAAGACACTGTGTGCTGCCAACTCGCTTGCATTAATACTTGCTCTGATACACAGCAGCTCTTATTGTGTGAACCAAGGTCACTCCGCTCTTGCCTACTGGGCAGTCACTCTCTGTAGTATGGATAAGGCACAAGGGTTTTGCTACACCTGGTTACAACTACTGCTGGTAATACTGTTAATGCTGTTTGTGACACCTCTGTAACCTTACCCTCACCTGCAACATCTGAAATAAAGAACTAGAGAGAGTCCTAATTTACTGTTGTTAGAATCGGTTTAATCTTCCTCCACCAAAGACCACAGTGTTTATTGTAATGAAAATAATCAGAACAACCATTTTGAGACTAGACAGTGTACATAACTAGTTGGAAAAAAACAACCTTACTGAACAATTTGCAATAAAGTAAAAAAAAAAAAAAAAAAGTATTTTAATAAAACAATCTGAAATAAACAGACAGCAGTGAAGTTCTCTCATTAAATCTAAATCTCCATGAGGGCTCTGATCTCCTCGAGCCGAGTCTGTTTTAGGTTCTGTGGCTTTTTCACTCCAAAAGCTTTGTCCACAAGCTCCTGCTTCTTCTTCTGAATCTTCACCATGTTCTCCTCCACAGAGTCTTTCACAATAAACTAAATGCAACCAGAGAGAGGAAAGAGTCATCAGTGGTGAACGTCCTGTGTTGAAAGGTCAACAATTATAATCAAAGAAAGTTATACTGTCTGTCTAAAAATCTTAATGGGCCAAAGTAAATGTCAGTCTTTTGTGAGAATGTTCAGTAACTAAGTATAGAGACCAATTCTCACTCTAAACTAGTTGCTTATTACATATTGGTTGTTTATTAGTACTTATAAAGCACATATTCTACATCCCTAATCCTACCCAGCTCCGTTTACAAACGCTGCCTTACATGCAGGATGAAATGAAAATGATATTTTCTAAAGACAGTCCTCCTTCAGAAACGCAGTGATATAAAAACACCCACAATTTGGTTTGATTTTTACGTGCTCATGTTTACTCAACGAAGCCTTTTGGAAAATTGGTCAGTTTTGATATCGTGGCAGCTCACCACAAATAAATAAATGTATGGGAAACACATCCCACAGCTGTGTTTGTAGCTGGCGGCACTAACCAGGCCGATAAACAAACACAGACCAGAAGTTAACTTCGGTCCAGGCGTGTGCCCGATGAAACCGTCTATAGTTAATGGTTTGTTAATAGTGAGAATTGGACATTAAAATGAAGTGACTGAAATATTAATGTCTGATTAAAATTGATGCTAGAACTTTTTGAAAGTTCTTTCAGTCAGTCCAATCTTGCAGTTAAGCCTCGGTTTACTAGACAATGAGTTTTTATTACAATATCATTAATTTACAACAGAACTATTATGAATATGCCTTGTACTTTAATATTTTAGTAAACCCTGAGGTCTCACAAATGTAATGAATGGTTATTGGTTCATCTTGAATTAAATATGGTCTAACTGAAAAATGCCTAGATGAATAGTTGACCAAAAAATAAAACTCCTGTCATTGCTTCAGAACACCAAAGATATCTTAAGAAATGTTTCTTTTGACAAAGTTAATGGTTACCAAAAGCAGAAGTAAACCACCAGTGCCAGAAACATCACACCCTCTAAAGATGTGCAGTTGTTGAGGAAAACTGTTACAATTTTTGAAGTCTAGACTTTGTTGTTCTATTTTGGTGTTAATTTTTTTTTTTTTACAAAAAACTTTACAATTGTAGTCAATCTCACGACCTCCTTAATATTAAGAGATATAGTCATGAATTAGTAAGGAAGCCATTAACATCATCATGTTCTGTTACATTTGTCAACAGTGTTTTACCACACAGAAAAATGCAAAGCGTGTAATAATAGCTGTTGGGATCAGCATTTCTATCATTTCTCTGCGCACCTGCCATGGCATAAATCAAATACTGTACCTTAGTGATCACCACATCTCTGCTCTGGCCCAGTCTATGACATCTGTCAACACACTGATCCTCAACAGCAGGATTCCAGGCCTGAACAAACAAACAAACAAAAAGACACAAATGAGCTCTCAGAGTAAATATAGGAGTCAATTCAATCCCCATTATAGATGCATGCGCACACACAATCAATGGCATTACCGCCACCTAGTGGCAGATGCTATCCTGGGAGAGTTTAACTCACCGGATCCATCATGTAGACGTGGGAAGCAGCGGTCAGATTAAGCCCAACCCCTCCAGCTTTGAGTGACAGTAACATGATGGTGGGACTTCCTGGAGAGGAGTCTTGAAAATTCTGAATGGCCTTTGCTCGGGTCTTCTGAGCCATAGAGCCATCCAGTCGTGTGAAAGAGAATCCATATTCCCTGCAGACAGCAGCAGTGTCAGCACACTAGACCACTAATTGCTTCTTTCAGTATGTACTACAGTCTGTAGTTTATAGTAGCCTCAGCAATGAAATCTACCTCAAGGGAATCTCTATAAGATCCATAAACCTGGTGAACTGAGAAACCACAAGACTCTTCACAGTGGGGTCTTCATTGCGAAGCTTCAACAGGTTGCTCATCAAAGCATCCACCTGCATAAAGAAAAGAAAATTAGTGAAATACGGCTACTCATAATGACCAAAACTAAAATCTCTTTAACCTCAAGAAACTAAAAAGGTGTCAATGTTTACCCATCTCATTCATCCCTTTTTTTTGGACTGCTCTGAAACCATTTCCCCCCATTTTTATTTGTTTACCTATACTGTATACATACAGTGTAGAGGGTAACACATTACAAGTAACATGAGTTATATAGTAAGATAACTTTTTTAAGTTACCAGTAGTTAGTAGTTAATAAGTAATGCATTATTTGGTAATTTAGAAGAAAATATCGGAGTTATTTTTTAAGTAATACCAGTTAATTTGTTTTCTACGGTGACCGGGAGGGGACGTCTTTGGTTCACTTAGCCTCGAGATGCTATGGTGAGGGAACGACATCCGTTTCTCGAGTTTATTGCATAAACAAACCTGCGTGACCATAGAAACCCGGGATTATCAGAGATGTTTAAAACATTTTTATTACATTAAACATTTAATTTACTATTTGTATATTCTATACT